>JAABKK020013477.1:0-21600 GCA_011634745.2 Catotricha subobsoleta
CCCTGCTGTGTGGATAGATAAAAGTTTTGCGGATGTGGGCGGTTTTAGATATTGAAAATAGTTATCCATGCAGGTCTCTGATATATATTTTTGCTGAGATTTATTTTATGTTTATGCTTATTTGGTATGTAAGAATTTTTTAAAATTTCTATTATAAAAGTAATAAAGAGAACAATTAAATAAATCATTTATTTATACTTTAAATTGAAAGTTTCAATAGTGCTCTAAATGAATTTGTTTTCATATTCAGAAATTATGTATTCTTCAATTTGTTGTAATATTATAATAAAAATATTAAATGTTATTAACGTAATCAAAAGAATTAATTACTTCACGCTGTATTAGAAAATACGATTCCTGTTACGCAAATTATTTTATTATTATTCATTGTCGTACATTTTGGATTTAAAAGAAAATTGGTAAAATGAATGAATATCTATTAAATAGAAATTTGATTATAAAATATGCAAGAAATATAGCTCTCAGTCTCAGCCCACAAAGAATAATCAATTATCTAGAATAGCCTCAAATAATGAATTAAATTTGGCTATATACAGTTTTTTTATTTATCGATATTTGGCAATATAGATTAAGATTACATTTACAATACAATAAAATGTAAATTTGTAAGCTGTAACTAATTGACAAACAATATTACGTTCTTTTATTATATATTTTTTTTCTATTCTTAGCAGTAGCAATATAAAGCTTACATTAGCCACCAACAATAATAGAATCAACTTTACTCAAGGCAATCCTAATGACCTATAATGACTAATAAAATGAATTCAACACTTTCAATATACCAAAATAGCAACCCTCACTTTCATGTTTGCCGATATCAGAATAAACAAAATGAAACCAAATATCTACATCTTGAGGAACAACAACAAAATCAACACAACAAACCTTGTAAGTAATAAACGAACAAAAAAGGCCAGAAAAGAAAAAAAGATAAGGAAAAGAAAGAAAATCAAGGGAAACATGAAAAACATAAAAGAAAAGAGGTGTACAACCGTTCATTTTTTCTCTCTCGTCTTTTTATTATTATTTTCATTCCCAAAGTCCCAGACCATGATCAAATTGAGATAAGCAATGTTATACGTTACCATACTCGAATATTTTCTATGTCGTATGTTTTATACTTATAGAATATTCAACGTATTCAACGTGAACAGAAATCTTTTATGGATGGTGGCAGATGTTTCGCTGTAGAACATTGAAAGCGAATATGATGATGGTAAGACAAGACTGACACATATACATATAGGTACAATTGAATAAGCAAGTATTCATGATGAACTAAGCACATTTGTTATATGTTAAAAGAATATCGTATAATAATATTGAATTGGTAAATCAAGATAAAATTAAACTTGAAAATTCGGTTTGAATCGTTTCGGATAAGTTGGAAAGTGAAAACAAATATTCAGAAAACTCACATAAAAATTGAAAGCTTTCAAAAGTTTTTTGTTTTTTTTTTACAAAACACATTTTCTTTTCACAAAACACATTTTGGATACACTTTCAATTTTGTAAATTGGCTCATTTCGATTTTAATGGATAGAAGATGAGAATTTTTTGTTTATACTTACATATTAGAAATTCATAATAAATATAAAAACAATTCCATTTATTTTTCTATCTGGTGTTTTTTTTTTGTGTTACTTAGAAGGTGTACTAATGAACATATTGGAGCTGAAAATTACCGTTTTCTTAAACTAGAATGTCAAAACTTTAATTTTCAGATTTTGAAAATAAATGAGATATTCAATGTGCTGTAGATCTGCAAAGATGTGAAAATCGCAATATTTGACAATATTTAATACATTTATTTATCTTTGATGGGCCCCAATTCAAAGCTCATAAGAATTTAATCGTGTACGATACTCTTCGTATTGTTTCGTACATACGATGCAATAAAATCAATATAAATTTTAATTCCTTCGTGTCTTCTTCGTACACTAACATCCCATTAATTCGATTACAAAATGTATGGATTGCAACGAATGGGTCGAATACGATAAAATTGAGTTGAGCCCCTGTGCCGTTACAAATAATTGTGTTTCTATTTCATTTTGCAGATAGGTCAATGGCTTTCAAACAATATATTAAGCATTCGTTATCCGATTTGTGAAAAATATTTTTTTTTTGTGGAATTTGAAAGTAGAGATAACTACAAACCTTGTAGTAAACTACGAATGCCCAATATATTATTTGAAAGCCATTGACTTACACTATCTGCATAATAAAACAGAAACACAATTATTTGCAACGACACAAAGTTACGATACAAATGCTTCATAAATATTGTCAAATATTTCCATTTACACATTTTCACAGACTTCAACTACACACATCAAAGATCTTATTTATTTTCAAAAAAAATTATTCCCGCTAACCAGGAGGCCAAATTTAACTCAAAAGACAATAGTAGAAGGTATGAAAAAAATCATTCCACCCTAACTTTCACTTACCTGTAATACCAGTTTTACGTTGTGTAAAACTATTGCTAATATAAATTCGACTCATTTTCTTGCATCAAAGAAAACAAAGCCAATTAATTTCTATTATGTATTCTAAATTAAATCATTTACTGCTTATTTAATTTAATTTTTAAATAATTTAGTTCACGTGATATCTCTTTTCCAAAATAAATAATACAGCTTGAATATTACCAAACATTTTAAATATGTAAGTCTAAGTAGGTACTTACTATACTTACTACACAAATTTATTTGATTTTTTTCATTCATAATTACATGCGAGCTACAAAATATCACATCATTTTATTCCTCTATTATGATTTAAAATACGCTTATTATATATTCGGCTTTTTTTGTTTTCCGATTGCAGTTGCCTAATCAAGTAAAATAAATTATTTATTGATATGAAAGCATATAAACTCAATTAAAAATTGATAAAAATATTACAAAACATTAGTCAGATTAAAATTAATTTATATTTTAAATACTTTTAATTACATACTTTTAAATAAATAGAACTATTAAAATTAAACTGCTGAATAATTATTTTACAACTTAATTCATAAATAATTTGTGTTTTGGATCATTCATTAGAGTTTGGTAGATCGTAGATGTATATAGTATATGTATAGTAGGCTTAGAATTGTTGCAAAGATCGAAAAATCGTAGTAGACACAACCACAATATAAATCAACCTGATTCTTTTTTATTTACGGTTGTTTTCTATTGATGTTATTTATATGAGCTTATCTGTCAAAAACAAATAAGTATATAATCAGACACCTAGCAAGAAAGATTTCAAATTAATATATTTTATTTAGTTTCATTCTTCAAAGTGTTGAATACAGGTTCGATGCTGTTTTGTTAAATTTTGTTATCACAATGGAAAATAAATCACGTTAGTTTAAAAGAGAAAAAACTATTGAATTGAAAATTTTATAAAAGTTAAACGATTTGAATTTATTTTTATTTTAAATCAAGATTTCTGAATATTATTAAAAAAAAAATGTGATATTGAAATGTGATCGAGTATTTTATTTTATAGGATTGGGTGTATGTCTGATTCAATTGGCCGTTGGCGAAAGTAAAGAAGAAACTGTGAAGAATGCAATTGAAAAGATAAGGGAAGCCGTTGCTTTACATAAACCTAGAGTGGTGGCGTTACCAGAATGCTTTAGTATTCCCTACGTCGTCGGTAATTTTCATAAATCTGCTGAAACCGTACCGACAGGATATACAAGCTTAGCTCTATCTGGCATTGCCAAAGAATTAAAAATATATGTGATTGGCGGTTCGATAATTGAATGTGATGTAAATAATCCAAAGATATTATACAACACTTGTACTGTGTGGTCACCGGATGGTGCGTTAATTGGCCGCCATAGAAAAGTTTGTGAAATATGATTAATTTTGGATTGTTTTGAAGGGAAAAATAAAATATTTGGGTCATTTTTAGGTTCATTTGTATGATGTTTTCATCGAAAATGGCACCACAATTGAGTCAAGCGCTGTAACGGCTGGCAATGAGATCACAACTTTCATGATTAATGGAATTAAATGTGGAGTCGGCATTTGTTATGACGTTTCTTTTGAAGAATTTATTAAATTGTATAGAAAAGCAGGTGGACTATTAATTAAATTCAAATCAATTAAATAAAACTGAAAGTAATTAATAATTGTAGGTTGTGAATTAATATTTTTTCCGGCTGCATATAATGTGGACGAGGGTGAAGTAAATTGGGAACTTCTACATCGTGCTAGAGCTAACGACAATCAGCTATTTGTTGCTGCCATTTCACCAGCTAGAATTAAAAGTATGGAGCATCCTTCTTGGGGCCATTCAATGATAATTGATCCTTATGCAAGAATAATTGCAAAAGCAGGAACAGGGGAGGAAATAGTTTATGCAGAAATTAGTAATTTTTTTATTTTATTTGTCTAAAAACGAAATGATATACCAAAATGTCACAATATTTTTCTTTTCAGATTTCGATTTGATTAAAAGAACTAGAACAGAAACGCCGTTGTACGCTGCACGACGTACAGATATTTACGACGACAAATATTAATCGAACTATTCACCTTATATGTGACAATTAATGTATATTTCATACATTTAAAACTAAATAATTTAATATTACCTGCAGATCTTCATATAATTTTGAATATCGTCACCTTATTTTTAAAGTGGTTAAAACCCACATTGAACTAGCTTGCAATAAGCAACCGTGATAACATGGTTATTTAAGTTGATTATTGCAATCTAAGTCATTGCGGCTTAAACACTTTTAAAGTTAAGAAAAAAATTAAATATGAATGACAAATAAATTATTTTACAACAAATATGTTTTTCTTTTGCTTCCCGTATGTATTGTTACATTAAAAATTAAATTTATAGTACACAATTTTTATTACTATTCGCCGTTTGCTAGACTTCATTATCAATTTTATGTCTGGGACTTGAAATTTTATAAATGCCATTATCCTGTCTTATAGATCAATATACCTCTCCCTACCTAATTTTATTAACTATTTTTTGCATTACTTTATTCCTAATCTTCATTTTTGATTCCCTAACATTTATATATTAGGCAGTTAGGGCAAATAGCGTAAGCGTAGACCGTTGGCGTGAACGTAGAAGTTTAAAATTCGACGCAAAATAGCGGAATTTGATCTTAAGATCACGTTAAATATATCTCACGTAATTTACAAAAATGTTATGGTCAAATTTCGCTTATTTCTCCTCGAATTTTATTTTGTTCTATGAAATTTGACACCTCTATGTACAAAATAACGTTCACGCCATTTGCCCTAACTGCCTAATATGTAAGCATTATGCTTACATTATGTCTTACTTAAAAGCTCGGTATTTGGTAATTCGGTATAATTGGTATTCGGTATTTTTGGTATTTTTGGTATTTTCGGTATTAGGATCTTTCATGAGTGGCTTTTTAATAATTTCGGTATATAGCGTGCAGTATTCGATATTTGACGGGAAATGTCAAACTTAAATTATTTTAAATGTCATAGGTAGATGTAAAACTGTCGGAATGCCTAAAAAGAGCGAGAAAACAAAATTCAAACACACCACAAATAAATTTAAATGAGAAACGGCAAAATAAGTCATATACCGAATACCAAATACCGACTTTATACATACCCTAAAGCAAGATAAGTTGGTATTCGGTGTTCAATGCTCAGTATTCATTTTCCCATACAAATGAATACCGAACAAATACCGAAAATACCGAATACCGAGAATACCGAGAATACCGAGTTTAACATGCTCTACCGAGATACCGAGGTTTTAATGAGTACCCCTAATATGCATGTATAGTATACATAATGCGCACCTCTGGGTACAAACACAAAGTTTTTTCTTCAAAATATTGCACTCAGCTTTTTTGCTTATTTTATCCTCTGATAACTTAAATATAGATTGTACAAGTACATTTACATTATATTTTTAGTGTGTTATCATGTTTTACATATGTACTCCACGTTTTAAAATTTATGCGATTATTGTTTTTTTCTTCTACATGAGAAATAAAATAAAACATGTAGGTATTATTTCTGTATGACGCAAGTAAAACACGTATAGTACATATGTACTATATATGTTTTATATTATTGAAATAGGTAGTATATAGTACTCTCTAGTATTATATTAGCGAGATTAATATTGCAGAGTAATAATATTGTATTATTAATCTGAGGATTAGCTATTACGCAATAAATATATCCCTATCGGAGATATACTAACAGTACACTAATTTAACTTTATCTGTTAGCACATACTATAATTTTGTGGTGGCGCCACACCTGTTTTTTGGAAAACAAAACATGCAGCGCCTCCAAAAATATATGACATTCCATAAATTGTGCAACAGAGAACTAACGTGTAGTAATCGGTCTATGTAATTAAATTACAACTATAAGTTAGAAAACAGTATTTAAAAAAAAACTAAACTCAAAAACTGTAAAAACCGTAACTCAAAAAAAAGAAAGAAAAAACGATTTCTTTGTTTTGATACTGAATATATAATAATGCTGAATGCAGTAAGGAAGATTATTACTTGCCCATCAATTGTTTAACGTTTATATAAAAAGAGAAATATGAAATCAAAGAAATTGTAATTCAATTACATTGGATTTTATCACAAAAAAAATGTAATTAATTATTAATTACAAATTACGCATCAAATGTAATTAAAATTACATTGCAATTCAATTACTGCCAACCCTGTTTATGACTACTAATGTATCAATATCAATAGTAAAAGTTATATTAAAGTTTTTCTATATTTGTTTATTATTTTTGATTAACATGTTAATTGTTTAACGTACTTATTAATAAATATTTTTTTTTAGATATTTTGATGAAGATACAAACAACAAGCAGAGATCCGCTTAAAAAACCAACTGGTTTTTTTGTCGATTGGTTTTATTGTTTTTTTCGTTTGGTTTTTACTCCAAAAAAAGAAACTTTCGAAAATTGAATTAATAAATATTTTTAAAAAGAACTATCAACCAGTCGCCGCTATTAATTAAAAAAAAATTAATATTAAATTACGACGAAAATAAATGTGAAGTTAGCCCATGGACGTCGCGACGCCCAGCCCAAAATTTTAAATTACTTCAAAAAGGGGTGGAATCAACTCGGGAAGCACCCAAAAGTGTACTAAAACTCTAAATTTACCATTTTAGTACTAATTCAAAAAAGTCTGAAATAAATCATGTAGGTAGTCTTTGAAGACACCTCTCAAACCCACTTTAGTGGTGCCTGAGACTGAGCCGTTTTTAGTACTAAAAAATGTACTAATTATTTAGTGCTGTAGTAGTTCATTTTACGTGTTTTTATGAGGTTTGGGAACTTTTTTGAATTAGTACTAAAATTGTAAATTTAGAGTTTTAGTATACTTCTAGGTGCTTCCCGAGTCGATTCCACCTCTTTTTGAAGTAATTTAAAATTTTAGGTTGGGCGTCGCGACATCCATTGGCTAACTTTACACTTATACGACGAAAGTAATATTTCTTACTATTTAACTAATAGGTAACCAAGTCACATCTATCAAAACAAATAAGTTTTCAAGAGAATAAGATTCGGCGTCTTTGGCTTGTTTGATGACCAATATCCTACCATTAAATTCTGAGATAAAACCATTTGTTTTGATATTAATATTCCTAACAAAAATGAGACAGTGTAATTTTTTTTTGGCAGCTTGTTTTATTTAACTGAATTCAATATAAATAATTTTATTTTATTTCAAATTCTCAAATATTTCTTTCTCAGAAGCAGTTTGCTAGAAGCCAGTCCGCCCCTGTTAAATACTAAAAATATATATATTAATATAAATATTACCAAATTCAGAAAAACACAATCTGGCCTGACCCATGTTTATTTTTAAGTATGTTTACATGAGCTTATCTTCGAAAAATATTTGAATAATATTTATGCATTCCACTTAGCTTATATATAATGATTTAAAATTAAATTAAGATATTTCATTTAGTTTCTTTGTTCATTGTGTTAAACACAAACTGTTTGGCGTTGGAGGATTTGCTTTAATATTAATATTAATTGGTTTTGTTTTATTTAAATTGAATTACAAATTAAACCATCATTAATGTGATAATGGAAAATTTTTCAAGTTAGTTAGAAAAATGAAAAATATTTATTTAATGCAATATTTCGACCATAGTTATAAATTGAATTAAACTGTCGAATAATTGTTTCAAAAGTAAATTAAACGACAAATTTTTACATTTTCTAGAATTTGGCGTATGTTTAATTCAATTAAACGTTGCAAAAAGTAAAGAAGAAACTGTGAAGAATGCAATTGAAAAGATAAGGGAAGCCGTTGCTTTACATAAACCTAGAGTGGTGGCGTTACCAGAATGCTTTAGTATTCCCTACGTCGTCGGTAATTTTCATAAATCTGCTGAAACCGTACCGACAGGATATACAAGCTTAGCTCTATCTGGCATTGCCAAAGAATTAAAAATATATGTGATTGGCGGTTCGATAATTGAATGTGATGTAAATAATCCAAAGATATTGTACAACACTTGTACTGTGTGGTCACCGGATGGTTCGTTAATTGGCCGCCATAGAAAAGTTTGTAAAATCAGAATAATCTAAATTTATGTGATATAGAAAGCATCAAGCTAAATAAATACTTTTTAGGTTCATTTGGCTAATGTTGATGTTGAAAACTTATGCACGATAGATGAGCCAAGCGCTTTAACGGCTGGTAATGATATCACGACTTTCATGATTGATGGAATTAAATGTGGCGTCGGTATTTGTTATGATGGCGCTTTTGAGGAATTCATCAAATTGTATAAAATAGCAGGTCTTATATATTAGATTCAAATCAATTATTTAAAATTATAGTTAAATAATAATTGTATAGGTTGCGAATTATTATTTTTTCCGGCTGCATTTAACACTGGTGTTGGACCAATTCATTGGGATCTTCAATATCGTGCTAGAGCCAATGATAATCAGCTATTTGTTGCTGCTATTTCATCAGCTAGAAATGACAAAGCTGATTATGTTACTTGGGGTCATTCAATGATAATTGATCCCTTTGGACAAATAATAACACAAGCGGGAATAAGAGAAGAAATTGTTTATTCCGAAATTGGTAAGCTTGACATTTTTCTGTATTATTCAAGCAGCAAAGATTTCTGATTTATTTATTTTTTAAATTCAGACTTTAAATTGATTAAGGAAATTCGATCGGAAATACCATTGGATCGTTCACGACGTTCAGATATATACGAAGTTAGACGTTCAACAAAGACTTCAGGTTAATATATTTTTAAAAAAATATACCTATAATAACAATCATACTTCATATCACTGACATTTTATAACCAGCGAGGAAATTCGCTATTATCTAATTACTAATAAATTAAATTTTTAAAATGATTTTAGTAATTACTAATTAATGGTAGAACAAAATATATCAGATTAGAGGTTTTTGCTGACATTGCAGAGTCAACATTTCATAAATTAGTCACGAGATTATGTTGAGCATAATC
Source organism: Catotricha subobsoleta (assembly GCA_011634745.2). NCBI lineage: Eukaryota > Metazoa > Arthropoda > Insecta > Diptera > Cecidomyiidae > Catotricha > Catotricha subobsoleta. The sequence continues at coordinate 9,537 of JAABKK020013477.1, forward strand.
AAATATGCTTACTTACAAACTTATATATCTACGAAATGCAAATTAAATATTTTTACTTTCACATGTAATGAGCTATCAGTCAATCTATAACCAAATTACTAGCGGTAGTAATTGTATCGAAATTTCTAAAGTAAATTAAAATTAAAATAAAGTATTTAAATAATCATAAAATAAAAATACGTTTATATAATCGGCTATTTCATTAATATGGAAACTGTAAATTAGATGCTGATACTTGTTTCTTTTTTTCTTTGTTAATTACTAAGAATCCATTTTTCTTCTAGGATTTGGTGTCTGTTTGATTCAATTGGCCGTTGGCGAAAGTAAGGAAAAAACTGTCCAGAATGCAATTGAAAAGATAAGGGAAGCCGTTGCTTTACATAAGCCTAGAGTGGTTGCGTTACCGGAATGTTTTACTATTCCGTATGACGTCGATAAATTTCTTAAAGCTGCTGAGGTTGTGCCAACAGGATATACAAGCTTAGCTCTATCTGGCATTGCCAAAGAATTAAAAATATATGTGATTGGCGGTTCGATAATTGAATGTGATGCAAATAATCCAAAGACTATGTACAACACTTGTACTGTGTGGTCTCCGGATGGCTTGTTAATTGGACGTCATAGAAAAGTATGTGGAAATCGTTAATAGCTAAATTTTAGTGTGAATAATAAATGAACAAATTGAAATTCTTAGGTTCATTTAAGCAATGTTGACATCAAGGATTTGTGCAAGACAAATGAGGACACTGTCTTAACAGCTGGTAATGATATCACAACTTTCATGATTGATGGAATTAAATGTGGCGTAGCAATATGTTATGATGTATGCTTTGATGACTTCATTAAATTGTATAGAAAAGCTGGTGAATTATAATACATTTATAATCTAAATAAATTGTCTTAGTCTTAATACGAGTATGTTTTTCAAAAATAACATAAATTTTTTCGTAGATTGCGAATTCTTATTGTTTCCGGCTGCATATAACACTGGCATTGGACCCATTTTATGGGAACTTGAAAATCGTGCAAGAGCTAATGACAATCAGGTATTTGTGGCTGCTATTTCGTCAGCTAGAAATGAAAATGCTGATTATGTCATTTATGGCCATTCAATGTTAATTGATCCTTCTGGACAAATTATTAAAGAGGCGGGAATAAGAGAGGAAATAGTTTATGCAGAAATTGGTTAATTATTGTAATTATCTATCCAGTACACAACATTTGTTAATGTGGATTTTATATTATTTCAGATTTTGAATTGGTGAAGAAAAAACGAAAGGAAGTTCCATTGTTCAATTCACGACGTACAGATATTTATGATCTTATACATTTAACGGGTTACTCTGGCTAATCGAACTGAAGCAAAGATATAAATAAATTCTCGAAAACATGAAAGCCACTTCAAATACTAAATATACAATAAATATTAATTGAGTTACAAATTTATATTTTGTTACCTTGAATTTTTCTAAAATAAATTTATTTTCTATTTACATCATATAATTTGATTCTCTTATCTGCCACATAAGGACACGTGCTTGACAGGTCTGTGTCATTTTTAAACAGCAATGAATACAAATTAACCGCACTCAAAAAATCACCCCTATCAATCTTATGTAAAATTATTTAACGCCCAAAAGCATATAAAACACATAATTTAGGTTGGTGCCTTGAAGGGATTTTATTAGTTTTATAGGTATTATTATACTGGAACAACCGAATGAAAGTGCTATTATGTAAGATTTATCTTGTACTATTTTACAAACGCATATTATGTGACCCTCGAATATATTATTATGGATAAAAATATGATGGACGTCTATTTCATACTAATAACAACTACAAAATTAGAATATATGTATTTAATATTGGTTTTTTTTTTACAAATTGATGTTTTCAGGAGTTTAAGATAATCAGTAGCAGTTTATTTATTTTCTAATTAAGTAAGTGCATACAAACATTACATATTTCTAAATATTCCAGCATTAAATAAACGCATAGAATTCAAATTATGGAGCAATAACCACTAAAAAACCAGTATAATTTTCAAATTTCTTACCTGTATTGTTTCTTGTGCTGAATGTTTCTTACTATCGACCATTTTGAATTCCTTTTTAAAATGGAATCTGTATCCATTTGTTAACCACTGGAATTTGACGAAACTAAAAAATTAATTAAAAAAACGTATTTTTTATTATAATTTTAATAAGACCCTATTGAAAATACGGTATATCATGGGAAGAATATTTTTTATATAAGTTATACCCTTACAAGGTATGTATGTTCTAATGTTCCTGTTGCAAAGTAAACTTTTGTATACATTGGAAGGCATACCGTTCCACTAGGGGATATTTATGTATTTTTTTCGCATTATGGTATAATCAAATCAAAGAAACTGCTATACTTTTTTAAAAATCACATGTACATATAAAAATAATTTTTGTTTTTAAAAGCACCTGATAGTCAAATAGAATAAAATAAAACATTTAAAATTGAGAAAATGAATCATGAAGTGTCGAGTTCGCGGATGAAAACTTGACGCACTGAATTATGAAACTTTTCATTTTTTCGACAGCTAACAAGTAAAATGAACAAAAATGACTTCACCCGACACCGTTAATGAGTTTAAATTAATACCATGAATATCGACATTATTATTTTGTATCTTAAAAATATACCTTATTCTAAGACATATTAAATTATTATACTAAACTGTGAGCTCATGTAACTCGAGTATATTTAGTCAATTAATCGATAAATTGGTTACACACTTTTATAACTTGATTGATAAATATTTCTCTTTCACCCTTCAACAATATCGTCAGCCGAAATGTATTTATTTATATGCCAATAACTCTCAACGATTTGTCCAATAATCGTAAATTTTGTGAATGAATTGAATACATTATTATTCAAATTTATAGTATTTTACTTTTCAGATTATTTTATATTATGAGGTAATCAACATTTAGAGTGCACTTAGTGAATTTTCTATCATACTTTAACCATCAATAAGTTTATATACCCGACAATAAAATAGGTACCGCATAACTTGTATTATATATTTTGTGTGTGCGTGTGTATTGTATACCTATTTTGTATCACTAAAAACAGTTTATTTGCATATTAAACATTATTACAAACAATGAGTTATGGAGAATTGAAACATTGAACAAATAACAAATTGAAATTGGAAATGAATACATATTTCACTAAATAATATTGGATGGGAGGAGTATAAAATCATAAAAAAAATTGACAGAATAAATTAATTTGTGCAATGTTGTAATTGATCCTCTAACTTTACAGCACAAAATATAAGCTACTTTAAAGAATTTATTTGTTGGTTTATTTATAAAACATAATATTTTTCGCGTGCTTTATAATTTACATTAAATACAAATTGATAGAATATTTACTTAGTTCATTAATATATTTTATCAACATGAGAATTGTTAGATGCAAATGATTAGAACCAAATTTAAATCAAAAGCAGAAGAAACAAGTTACCAATTAATTGGTACACGACTTCATTTTTGTTATAAAAATAGAGGTGTCTAGTCTATACCGCAAAAAAACAAAAGAAAAAAGAAAAAAAGCAGTACTATCCGAAAAATCAAAAGCATAAAAAAAAAATTGGGGCAAAAGACAAAAAAACGATATATTAAAAAATGTCAGTATGTATATTTTTGTAAAAAAAAAATTCTGCGTTTTTTGATATATCCACCATCAAAATCCAATACAAGTAGATTTGATTTTTTCAATTTTTTTTAAAAAATGGTGTAAAAAGAATATCTACCGGGTTTTGGATTTGAAACATTCGCTCCCATTATTTTCTTTTATTTAAGACAGATACAGAGGAGATTTGTCTGAGGGAGATTTGTATAAAATTGGGCTAATAAAATAGTATAATGGAAGTGGTATATCATTTTAGATCAATTTTTTAGACTTCATGGACTTTTTGATTTCCAGAGCAAATCAATATTCTTCCAAACATTGTTTGCCGTTGAACTCAACGTAAGAATACCTTTTATTTAAAGTATATAAAGGTTCCATAAAAAAAAAAAAATAGTCTGAAATGTTATATGTACCAATTTTAGACCATTTCCATTATACTTTTTTATAAACCTCTCTCTTTTATAAACCACACCTATAGTGTATCTATCCTAATTAATGAAATAAAAAGGGTGAACGCTATGAAACACTCAACAGAATAAAAACAATTTTTTTTGTTTTTATTTTTAAAAGTAAATTATTTGTAAATACTTTCAGACCATTCGATTTATGCTCTTATAGCAATTCATAAAGTGAAAGTAATTTAAATAATAAAATGTTCAGCATGAATTACATTACATTTGTTTTTCTACAGTATAATGCGTGATTAACGACTATTATAAATAATTTCCAGCTATTTCGAAAAAAATTATATCAATTTGCTATTTTGTAATGAATTATTATATCAAGATTTTCAAAGTGAAAAAGGGTTATTAAATTTAATCGTAGACATATTTTTTTGTTTGTTCATTTTTTTATTTGGCAAGTTAAAATTAGTACCTGACTAACTAAATGGTTGATTGGCATGTTTTACCAACGATAAAATAATGCACATATAATAAAAACGGTAAGAATTGTATGTAACGTTTTTGTTTTTATTTTTATATAATCTAGTATAAATTGGTAGTAAAAGTTAAATGAGAAACTTATATAGACGTATTGTTTTATTGTTAATAAAACTATATATATACTGACATGCATAGTAAATATGATCATTTATTTTTACGTTTGTTAGTGTGTATTCACAGCAACTAAAAATGATGTATTGTTACAGCGCTTTTGACATCTCAACTTGAAAGCTTTAGTCGATTGTCCAATCGGAGATGCGAATTTTGCATTTTAACATCGCGCTTTCAAGTTGAGATGTCAAAAGCGCTGTAACAATACATCATTTTTAGTTGCTGTGAATTCACACTTAAAAACAGAAGGAGTCATTTCAAGTTCACCATATGTCTTACATTTCTAAGTTCCTTAAAAATCTATGTTCAATGTTAGATCATTCAACTTTATTGGTCGATCCGCTCTCGAGATATTTATAAGACAATATGAAACACTACTTTTATGTCAAGTGATATTTTTCAATTGATACATACTTTCCAACCCGCGGACGCAGATTTTCATAATGCTAGAAAACTAAACCAAATGGTGACTTTCAGATGACTCCTTTTGCTTAAGAATGCGCTTAAAGAGCAAAATGTTTTTGTTGAAAATAAAAATAAAAAATAAATAGGAACATCTTATCTGATGAGACACCCTACCCTCTATATATATACATATATAAAAAAAAAAAACAAACGCAAACAAGTGGCTACACAAATAATTTATGAGTTTATGATTGTGTTTGTTTAGTATTTAATTGTGTTCGGTATCAACAAAATGTTGTTGAATATAAGCCAAACAATTCAATTTCGTTTTATTCAAATGAGATTGAATGTTGGACAGCGATAAAAATTGAATACTCGTTCTATTTAAAAATTCTTAATCTAACATTTTAAGTAAATTCTGAAATTTATATTATTCGAAATTATGTTACATACATTTATTTGGAAGTCGTTTTTGTAATCACGATTTTTGAAATCAATACTTCTAAAAAAAAATTATATAAATCTTATAAAATAAACTGAAAATATTTAAATAAATCAATAATTATTATGAAATTAAATATCTAAATCAATAAATAATAGAGCTCAAATTACAAATTCACTTCACAAAACATAAACAATAAATCAGATAATTAAATTAAAAACAATCAACGAAAACAACGAATTTTCCCAAACTCATAAATTACAAATAGCAGTCAGCACTGAAAGTCTAGTCCTAAGCAAATAATCGGTTTATTTTATGTTGAATCAATAGAAAGAAAAAAGAAAAAAATATATACTAGCGTTATGGTTTTCGGTGTTCTCGCTCTTTACCAATGATCATCTATTATTATAATTTATAATAGAACGTTGCAAAGCAATTTTCGCCAATTTTACAATGCTGCCTATAGTTTTACTTTAATGTAAATATTACATGAATTGACTAAACAAAAACACAACAAAACCTAAATACACTGCGAACTGAATTGAAAGTTTTTTTGTTTTTTTTTTTTTGTTCGGATTGTAAGAGGGTTGGCATACTTGAAATGGAATATAGGTTTTTTTTTGTTGTTGTTTTGTTTTCTTCTTCTTTTGGCTGTTCACTGCTGTGCTGTACTAAAAAGATATTATCGAAAAATGTCACGTTCATTTTGCCTAGGCCTCCATTGTGTATTCCATACGCTCCGTATGCCTGACTTTATTGTGAATATGTAGCAAAGAAAAGGTACGTGCTTAGAGTATATTTATGGCCTGACAAAATTGCCTGCCTGATCTAGATGTAACCCAAACATTATATAAAAGGAATAACCAGAAGAATAACACAAATATTATATGCGAAATGAATTATTTTCTTTTTTTTCATTTCAAATGAATAAATTAATTATTTATGAGCAGTTTTAAATTTTATGTTTAGATAATCATTGGAAAAATATTTCTATTAATAAGTAGGAGTCATTGATATTTTCAGCGTGATATTATAGTTAGGACAACTACAACTATAAGAGCGCTATAATTTCGAAGTGATTAAAATTTCAAATTAACGATAAAGTAAATCCTTGAAGAATTAATGTCTTCCTAAAAGAAGGTCTTACGATTTTAAAAGTTTTCTTTGAGAAAACGAAAAAAAAAATTTCGCTGTATGCAAATCTTATTTCGAAAAATGAACGAGAGTATTTTTTGAAAAAAAAGGCAGATTAATTTTTAAAATCTTAAGAATGATACTATTTTGTTCAAAATTGAGGTAGAATAATTTTTCTTTGTTCTAAACACAGGGAAGAAATGTGCTCGGAATTGAAATATTGTACATAATTTGGTACATACAGGCAAAGGTACTTTTATAAGTACCGATTAATATTACTTTAATTAAGCACTTTATATATCAACAAGTACTTACAATTTTTTCAATTGAGATAAAGTACACCGACATTTTTTTTAAAGTACTTTTACAACAGGTATCTGTAATATCCAAAATATGCGCTTAAAGCACAATATTTCAATTTCGAGTACTTAAGTACGCCCATCACAGGGAGAATAATATACCCTCACTACCTCTTCCGTGCGAATCTATGACTATAGCTGAATAATGACAAGACTATGATAATTTTTAAAACTTAGACTTTACTTTAAATAATCATAAGCAATCATAATTTAAGTTCAGCCTCTAAATAAATTAAATTATAATTAACAAAATATTTTTTGCTGTGCATATTATTACTTAAATACTAATAAAATTTGCATCCACCAGACACTGAATTATCCTGCATGGCTCGAAGAACTTTCAATAATAATAATTTATTGTATATAAAAAATTATAGAGAATCGATTTTTATAAATCGTGATTATTCTTTCATTCAAATTCTTCCATTTTCATACACCCGCATTCTTAGATCATTCATTTAATTAAGTTAAAAAAATAACTATTACAAAAAAAAGAAAGAAAACAAATGTATCGATTGAAATTTTTTGTTCTCTACACTTTTTTCTCTGTCTCTATTGTTTAAACATAATGTAAAAGCACCTGGACCGGATATGAATTCCCCATATAACTTCTCTATCATACGTATGTTGATGTTCAATTTCATTCATTTAAAACTAATATGTTTATAAAACAAAGCAGTAGCGCAACATATACATATATTAACAATATACTTCCTGAATCATTTCATTATTGCAATGGACTTAAAAATAGGGGTGTACGTAGAAGCGCATATTGGACAATCATTTTTAAATATATCCTTTCAATTTTATTCTAACAACATTATAAATTATCATTGATGGTAATTATATAAATTGTTCATTGAAACTGTAAATAAAAAACACATTTTTTTAAAAATAATTTTCAATTAATATGAAACGACATTTTTATCATTGAATTAATTTGCGCTAAGACTATTGATTTTTTTTTTTTAATTTTCGGTACAAGAAATTGATTCTGGACACGATGATTATGATAGACTTAGACTCTATTGTAAAGTTCAATATTTTTTTTAAATAAGAATGTATATGGCGCGGAAGATATATCGAAGACATCAGCGACACATGTGTATGGGTAGTTACTTTTAATAGTAATTAGAGGATACAGAAAGCAAAATAAATTAATAAAAATGGAAGCCATTCATATAAAAATTAGTTATTCATTATTCTTATTACTTAGACCAACCAATAATAGTTATTTCATATTCAACGATACCTATTTAAAAATTGGATCGTCGAATGTTATACTTATCAGAATGTAAATTTATTGTCCCGTTTTTAAATACGGACCTCATTATTGAACGAAAACCGACAGATGTTTACTCATTCAAATAATATATTTTCATAAATATGTCATTTGTGTAAAAAAAAAATCTATTCTACTTTTAATGTTAACTTTCTACAGACTATTTAAAATTAAAGGATTAATTATAAAACAACCAACAAACCTTAAATATTATCCATTTCAAATGAAGTGTAATTAATATCCATGTATAGTTAAATATTTTGGTTAATACTTGGTAACACAACACAACACATTTTTTTTTTTTTTGGATTTCTCTTGCCTTTTAATATATATATTATATATTAAATAAATATACCCTCGATCGTTTAATAAATAAATGTTTTAAATATTACCACACAAACATTTTTGTTTAAATAGATGCACTTACACTTAAATTGTTTTGTACCCAACTTATGTATTATTTAATTATTCAGAATTAGATAACAATAATAATTTATAGCTTAACTTAAACGCGGTGAAACCTTTTCAATAAAAAAAAAAAAAAAATGCTTAATGAAGACAAGTTGGTGACAAATTATGCATATTTAGTAGGGTGGTCCAAAATTTTTTGAAACCGTTTCGAAACCCTTTTGAACCCGTTTCAGACCGTTTCAGAAACGGTTTCTGAAACCGTTTCGAAACCTTTTTTGAAACCGTTTCGAAACGGTTTCGAAACGGTTTCTAAAACGGTTTCTGAAATGGTTTCAAAAGGGTTTCGAAACGGTTTCAAAAAATTTTGGACCACCCTAATATTTAGTAAGGTGACCGCGACTTCAAAAACATCAAACTGTTTCGAAAAAAAAAAAATTAAATAATAGTCTAAATTTCGATTAAATATCGCTTAGGTTTGCCGCAAATTGATTTTGTGAGAAAGATCATAAATATAATCCATATTTTTATAGTAGGGATTTTTTTTTTTTAATTGCAACACGATATTTTAATTTTGGCTAAGATATAAACTCTGCAGACAAGTGTTTATATGTTTTATTTCGCTCATACGCATATAATGTATTTCGTTACCAGAATTCGAAAAATCACTACACACTATTTGATAAATACAGACGATGCAAAAAAATCAAGAGAATTAAATGCATGAGAGCGAGTGAGATAAAACATATAAACATCTAAAATCCGAAGAGCTTATCATTCTCTTAATTTATTATTATTATTTATTTTATATATTTTCAGGAGTTGCCTAAAAATTCCACGGGATTTTGATAAAAATTTGGACAAGCTGTTATTATTTTTTTTTAACAGATTTTTGTTTCCATTTTGTCAAAACTTTCAATTGACCTAATTTTCTTTATTACTGAAACTGTGATCAAAAACTCCAGTTTTTTTTTTTTTTAAGTTAGATAATTTAATAAGCTTTCCAACAGTTCTACGATGAGCTTATTATCCCGATTACCTTAATATGTAGAACATTGTGCAAATGGTTAATGGTCATATAGATAGCTATTTAAAATTATATCTACTTTTGTTATATATTTGATAGTTGTACAAGAAAATACGTTATCAACTACAATTCATTTATTAATTAAATTCTAAATATAATATTTTCCAGAAAATGTATATATTTAATATAAAAACCCTAATTTCATTAAGATAAAGAAATGCGTAGAAATATTTCAATGTAGGTTATCGTGATATCTTTATTCGATCCATTATAGACAAGGGCTTATTGATAGTTTTATATAAATAACAGAACGTGTATTTCGAAAGTTTTCAGAACATTACTGTATTATAGATGTGTAGTATAACATTCTTAATACAATTAATTTAGAAGTTAGAATTTGTTCTGTTCAGAACAATAAACCGTGATTAGTTACTTAATATACGTGGAATGGACGAAATATACGATAAAGTCTTGAACATATACGTTATTAGTGTTGTGTTCTCGATACATATATGTAGTATCTTTTCCTATTAAATATGTGAGCACTATTTGCGTAACCGGAAAAATGAAAGAATTTTCTTGATAAAAAAAAGTATATACGCACAAAAGCCTCTTAAAAAAAAATCTGAAAGAATTAAATTTTGCATTATAATAACTTAAAATCGCAATCCGGTTATAAAAAAGAAATCAGCCAGCATAATGTATCAAATGATTCATTTTAAAATAATAAATCCTCTCATTTTCGTATATACCTCTCGTATCCTTTTTATACAAAATAGCTCCCATATGTGTTTTTATAAAATCTTTCCACATTTTTTTTTGTTTTTTGTGTATTCAATTTGCACCAACACTACCAGGAGATACCAAACACTATTCATTTAATTTATTTATAACTTTTCTGAATATTTCAAAACTTTCAGAAATAATTTAGTGTTACAATTTCACTAATTATTATTAATGGTCAGAGAACACAAACATACTAAATAAATGTATGTATATGATAACTAAGAATAACTGAAAAAAAAAAAACGGTGGTTAAAAAGGGATATCAAATTCCGAACTATCATCAACCACATTCAATATGCAACTGAAAACCATTTATTTTGTAAATATATACTCAGCTGTGTGTACTGTAGTTCTCTTGACGAAAAACAGAATGCATGACATGCGCTGCTTCCGTTTTGTTGTGGGGAAATGAAACGGAGACAGAATAATAGCAAGTTAGCTAATGCCACAGTACACGCATTGTTTGGTCTACTATAGATCTTATAGATAATATTAGAGAATACGACTTAGAAAAATATTATGTGTGATACTATGGAATTTGATTCAACTTTGTGAATTCAACTCTCTGGGTGTGCCACGGACGACGGGGTAGTTTACGTTTGGAATGGTAATAAAATATTGCGTGCGCACAAACAATTCAGAAAAAATATTTATATTGTGAATCGGTTACCTATATATATTGTCATATATGTATATTGTATATCTAAAGCTAATACTTACACGTTGTTGTTTACTATATCCCATTTATTTATCTAATATAATATACATATATAGTTGAGCTGAACTATATGCTATACTGTGATACACGTTATGTGTACCTGAAGACATGAGTATGAAAATGCGATTGCATTGTTAAGTTTTTGTGTACCTTATGCCCACCTCATTCATTACTAGATGAGCCCGGTATGTAACTTGCTTACCTACAGCCACAATTCAAGATATTTCACAATAATATATACGGAAAACATGAAATATTATATAAGGGGGGTGTACAAATGTACATATACACGATGCGGTAGACTTTATCTATTTGAAGTGAATAAAAAGCATGCTGTTGTTTTGGCTTTAACATTTTTATACTTTCATTGAAGGGGGACGAAAGCTAAAAAAATGTGTATTTAAATGAATTTTTGTGTGGGATGTTGAATGGTTTTTGTGATACGGTTTATATTTACAAAATGCGCTTAATTGTTAGTTGTTTAAGCGAACTGGAATGAGTAAAATATGTTTTTAATGCGAATACCAGAAGAAATATCTTTACTCCGTTCATATTATTTATGGAATTTAACATCGTTATTTGTTGTTATATTGAATATTTTCTTTTATAGAATCATTTAGAGAAAACAACACCTACAAATGATTCATTCTCATTCGGAATTCAATATAAAAATAATATTAATGTATATATCAAGGGATAAAATAAGCAAAAAAGCTGAGTGCAATATTTTGAAGAAAAAAAACTTTGTGTTTGTACCCAGAGGTGCACGC
>JAABKK020013488.1:0-11809 GCA_011634745.2 Catotricha subobsoleta
AACATTTCACACTTCAATCAAATTTGTTTTTCTGTTAGCGCACGACATTTCAAAAATACTATAATTAAAATTAAATTCATACAGACCGAAATATCTTAATAGCAATAGGTTGTTCAATACTAAACTGTCCCAGTAATGATTTCTGTAAATTGTGCCTATAAAGTATATACATACATATATAATTATATATAGATAGTCACGTCTTTCAATAGCGCCATAAATCACATTGAAATAAAATGATTATTCGCCGCTGTTGATTTCGATATCAATTTTGTTGCTTTTCACACAGTTTTCTCGGAACTATAATTAAATTTCTCAATTTGAATTTGTCATCGCATATAATTTTTGGTGTCCAATTTAACGGTACATAAAATTCAATTTGTCATTTCGAAAATTACTAAATTATTATTAAACATTTATTATCATAATAAATATTTCGTATATATTTTAAGTCTATAAATATGAATTATAATCGATTAGGTTTGGTATCGGTTAAAATATTATATGCGTGTTTGTAAAACGTTTTAAAATATATATGCACTTGACATTGTTGTAAATATGATACGATGGTTTATTTATATTATATATCTCCACTTCTGTGTATAAGAATTGGGACGCAATTCCTATTATGTAATAAATCAGATCTGATCGAGGGACTATTATAATTTTTTGGGGTCCTTTCTCTACATCATATATATTTTCTATGTCCACAAAATGCCACTTATTTTATTGTAGAAAATTTATACATCTACCAAATATTAGATATATTTATGTTAGCCGCATAATAGTAAATGGGAAAATGTGTAAGAAATCTTTTATGTCAAAACATAATACTCTGGGATTCATAAATAAATGGTAGAATATAGAAAATATTTTAACTTTTATTGTTTTCATCATAGACTTAGTTTTATTAAAGAATGGATATGATGTTGTTGGCTTTTTGTTGGTTGCATATAGTTGGATTGTTTTATGAAACACCTGAAGAAAAATATATTTTTTTCTTTTACCTTAAATATATTTTTGAATTATTTACTTTAAAATGTGTCCCGAAGTCAAACAAACCATGAATGGTGCCGATAGGTGTGCTAGAGTCGTCGTTTAATGTTTTACTTTATTTTTGAAAAAAAATGTTTTTTTTTTTGAAAAATATAAGTTTATTTGGTTTTGCAATTTTTTCCATGTTCTTTTTTTATCATATTTTCTCTGGATCTTAGGAACACGCAGAACTTTTTTTAATGAAAATATACTGACTTTGTTTTAACCTCCAGAATTTTTTTCGTAGCAAAAATGAACTGTACCAATCCATCGGCAGCTTGTTTTTTTTTTGTATCTTAAAACGTCTCAAAATTGACACTGTTCATGATTCGTATCCTGTTCTCTGTGCACAAATTTTCACGAATCGTCATTCCAAATTCAAAAATTTTTAATATATTTCATTGTCGAATATTTATTAAGGTTTTTGTTAAACTTTTCCTATAAAAAACTAAATAGTTCAAAGAATTTTATTTAAGGTCGATGTTTAACTTACTCATTTTTATTTGAATAGAACTTTCGAAAGCTAATAGTATAAAAATTATGTAAATGATGCTGAACAAAGTGGCATAAGAAAAATAACCCTATTTAAGTGGACGACAAAATACATATTTCAAATCTTTCCCTGCACTGAATTGCAACGGAAAAGAAGAATAAGAAAAAAGAAAAACAATATTTCATGTAATTTCCAGCCCTAAGCTACTAATGTTCTTTATAATTATTATAACAAGCCACGTATTCAGTATCGTTTACAAAAAAACTTCACTTTCTCGTTTTGTACATAACTAAACTATCGGATACCCATTGTATTCAAACATTTTAGATCATCCGATATACACAATATATTTTCTATAAATAGATAGAAATACAAACACACACCATAGAAAGAGGTAGACCTATTATATTATATTATATTCAATAAATCACATTTGGATAAAATATTCCTTTGGATATATACGGTCTCTTATAAAAATCATATATGTATATATTATATATTAGATTGAATATAAGGTGCCTGGTAGACTGAACTAGAAAACATAAAATTTACATAACAAAATAACAGTAAAGGTTTCAGTTTTCACTGTTCGGTTAAAAAAAAATATATATATATATATATATATACATATTATCAACAAAAACAGAAACAACTTTATGGGATGAGTTAAGACGATGGTATAATATACGAATAGAATCACACCGGGTACTGAGAAGTAAACTGTGTTTTACATACACAAATATAAACATACGAAATTTCAAAATATGAGATGAAAATTAATTTATCATCATATAAATATTTTGCCACCAACCTCAATTCTTGTATCGACCTAACCTTTCATTACTTTCTACTATAGAATATAATGTAAACACCTTTACTTTATATGCCTCTTATCCATTCCAGTTTATCCATTATATAAATATGTATCAGAGAAATCCATATACTTATAAGTTAGTATACCCTATATATTGAATGGAAAACATTTTATGTAATCTTAAAAGCTAAACATCGAATAGATTAAATTTTTGTTTACTTGAAATTTTCGTTATACAACACACACAGAAAATGTAATAAAATTATTTTATTATACATACAGGGGGAGTATACGTTCGCAAAACTTAATTATTACTCGTAGTTTGGCTGAAAAATCATAACTATTGTCGGTTTTTAAAGTCAATCGCTAAAAAGTTTGTTCGCAAACACCATAATCAATTCACATCTTTAGACAATTCATTTAATAAATAAGCGTTCGTAAACCAAAGATAGAATTTGTCGGTTAATGTCAGCTGAAGCCATATTAAGGAAGTAGCATGCATATCTTTTCTTCTAGATCATTGAGATAGAACATTAGTACGAGAGAGAATTTACAATTCTCCGGAGGAGCAGCTTCATATAAAAAAAAGAAATGTGGAAAGTATTTCTTTTTTATATGAAGCTGCTACACAGGAGATTTTTAAATTTTCTATCGACATAATAAGTGGCACTCCTACAAAACAGTTTCATTTTTATAATGAAAAATTACCGATAATGTCTATCTATGTATTATAATATCTTTGTCATAAACTGACCATAATCAGATTTTCGATTTTTTACCCAATATGCTATAAATGATATTTTTTACATTACGTGCGTAATTTAAAAAAAATCCTTTTCACCTTAAGATTAGATGATAAAATAACGTACAAATCACAATTTACCTCTTATATGTAAAAATATATATGCGTTGAGAGTACTGCAATTCATAATATTTTTCTTAATATACATCGTATGTTTCGGAATTTAATGTTTTTGTATCAATCGAAAGAACTATTGCACAATTTTATACCTATACTATTTAAACCAAACATCAAACCTGTAAAAATTTCTCATAGACCGTTTGAATCGCAATTTGTTATATTTAAAGCAAAAACGTACAAAGAATTTTAATTGAAATCACCCTGTATAGATAAAAGATATATTTTGTTTATATTTCGATGTGTTTGTTGTACCAATTTTCTGGTATATAATTATTTAACTATCAGCTCCCATTTTATTAAACATTTTATAACTTTATTTTCATTGGTTAAAATACAATCATAACAAAAGTCCATATAGATTGTTTTATGGTTAGGATTTTACGAGTGGTAACTAAAATCAAGAAATTTATGGATTATTCATTACATATTTTTATGGACCGATTTGAAATAATGAAATTTGAACGAAAGTGCAGTTCATTGATCTATAAATATAGACCTGTTTCGAGCTGTAAAGTATTTCCTCATTAATTCATTTTCTTTCATTTTGTTCATATTCATTTGAGGGCAAGCAAGAAAAATGTTGTATTTAAAACCCTTGTGAAAAAAAAAAGCTATAGCACTGTAATGGTATGAAATTCATGCCATGACCTAAATATGGGATAATATTTAATAACATAAATAGTTATTTAATACTATATATAGGTATAACAACTTGACAAGGTCTATTTTCATTTTTTCATACCATAATCATACCGTAATATGGCATGAAAATTTTCATTCTATAAGAATAGTAATATGAATGTGGTATGAAAGTTTCCATACCATATTACGGTATAATTATGGTATGAAAAACGAAAATATACCTTGTCATACCTATATATGGTATTAAAAAACTATTTATGGTATTAAATATTATACCTTATTTAAGGTCATGGTATGAAAATATGAAAATTTAGGAGTTCCGTTCTGAGGTCTAAAAAGCGTGGTTTCTTGAGGTTGCGGTCAGTAAAACGGTTAAATAAAGTACAATTTGTTCGTCAAATCCCTAAGGTTCTAAGGTTCGGGTTGTGAAGTCAAAAAAGCAGCGGTTCTTGAGGTTCGGTTCGGTCCACATCCCTGCTACAAAATACTTTTAAAAATTGTACTAAAAATAATATTGTACGCATACAGGTATTAGATTAAAATAAGTACCAAACAAGTATACAATCACAAACTTTTAAAGGTTAAACTGTTTTTTTCACATAGCAACTCTCTATACCCATATATACATTTATGGACAAAAGCACGTTTTATACTCTTAAATTCGCACTCGTAGGAGTTGAAGATGGCGAATTTTCTTTAATATAAAAACGATTATTTTCGTAAAAAAGTTAAATAAGAAAATCTTATTATTGTTAATAAATTTAAATGGAAAAATTCTAAAATTCTTAAACCATACACACTCTAACTTCACAATCGATCTACTACACCGATATAAATAAATTTTTAAATTGAATAATATTTAACCGTAAAACTGACCACAAATAAAATAAATATTTCAGATTTCCCATATCATCAGCGTGTATACATTATCTATATATGTACTTATTATTTAGTTATTATAGCGAGCTCTATTTTATTTCAATAAAATCTCTGTATTGTATTCTAATCATTTAATAATCATTGACATGGATACAAGCTAATATAATTTCATATAAACACACTCATAATACATCATCTCAAAAAGAAATTCATTCTATTTGTGTAACAACTTCAGCCAAGTGTAACCGGGTGTACAAGGTATTTTCAAAAGCTGCTTATATTAATGTATGTTTGAGTTATGATTTTCTTTTTCGTCAAAAAAAAAAAAAAAACAAATTTATACGCTTTTTTTTTTCTTTACTTTTCTTTTGTTTTATTTATGTTTGGGTATATAAAACGCGCAATTTCCTCTATCACAGATTTAGATTCTGCTCGTAATGGCATTAAATATATAAATAAAATAGCAATATGAGCTTCGAAATTATTATAAATATCGAGAAACTTTGTTTTTTTTTGCTTGTTTGTTTGTTTGTTTTTTTTTTTTTTTTTTGTTATTTATTTATTTATTTATTATTATTTTGCTGTAAATGATTTCTTATGTTTATCGAAGAGTAAAGTATATCACAATCGCAATATTCTCAAATAAGTGGAGCACAAAAGAAACAAAACTTTATCTAGAAATTATTTTGTTTGTTTGTTTGTTTTTTTTTCATCTCTCTTCTCTTCCTGTTATTGGAAGATTAATCTTCCAAGCCCCCAGCAATCTAATAATTACTAAAGCTGTATATATTTTTTTTTTTTTTTTGGTTCGAAGTGTATTTTGATTGAAGCAAAAATAGATTTTTTGGGATATTTTCTATATTTTTTGTTTCGTCAATTTTGTTGTTTGTACAAGATTTTCGGTTAAATATGCTTATGCATGAATTAGAATTTATATATGTGTGTTAAAATAAAAATATTGTATAAAAATATTTATAAAAACGCCTGAACGATTATTTCTGTATCTTTTTCTATTTGAAATGTTTTGTTAGGTAAATGAAAATTGATAAATTTAAATAGGATTTGATTTTCATACAGCTTTTTCAAACGGAAAATTACATTAAATGAATGCAAAACAAATAATTTATAAAGAAATTTAGGTTTTTTCTTCTGTTTCTTTGTTTTTTTTTGAAATTGTGCCTTAGAAAAGTTTATTTTTTTAATTTCCTGAAAGTTATTTTAAACATTAGCGCCATGACAAAAGCTTCTGTCATTGAAAGTAAAAAAAAAAATCAGAAGATATGAAAAATCAATTGTTTTCATTGTTCTTATGGCGGATTCTTTCTTTCCATATGCTTATTTATAAAAGTATAAATGTTGATATTGCTTGCTTCAAAAATATGTAGATAGGAGTTATTGTCAATATGCTATAATTCCGCATTAAAATCGACAATATTCAAGCTTGAATTATGTATTTATCTTACACAGCATTAAAACCACAGCCAAGTAATAATAATTCACTTAGCAAAAAGGAAAATAGCAACGATGCTTGAACTCACTTTTGCCGATATTTGGATTTAGTAATAAAATTTCTACTGAAATATATTTGAAAAAAGTTTAATTTTCAAATAATTTAATTAGAGATGATGGGTATTGGCGACCAATGCACAAATCAAACAACTTCCAACAAATATTAAATGCTGCGCTTTGATAATTAAAAAAAAGAGACTAAAAACCACTTACAATCACTAGCCCTAGCACACACACTTATTTCTATCCAGATCACGGTTGCTATATATCTGTAACTTCTAACCAGTCGGTCCAACGAGGAGTGCACACACACACACACGCACACATTCTATTAAGGTTTTATAGATTGTCTCGATCCATACTCTCTGCCTGTCTCTGCATATTTATTTATGTATAAAATATACTTATTTGTTGTATTTTTTTTTTTGCTTTTTTAACGACCAAAAACCAACATAACATACCGGTGCAATTTATTGTTGCGCTCGGTAAGCACGTACAGCACAGAGGAACACCAGAGGTACCTGACCTACATCACTTGAAAATAGATTGAGTGTGCGAATATTTTATCTTTTACTTGGCTTTTTTTATATTTATTTTATTGTACGATTCGCTTGTATGTTGGCGGCGGATTGAGGGGATTAGTAAATAGGAGGCAAATGAGATTTCAAGTGATGTATATTTTATGATTGTTGTTCAATCAGAATCATAGTAGAAGTGGTGTCAGTCTGATTAGTGAGGGATCGAGACAGACGTGAGTTTGTAATTAAAAACACAAAATCAATTGAAATAAAATGTTTTTTTTTCTTTTTTAGAAATAATTAATTGTTTTTTGTTTATGGATTTATTTATTGAAACATTATTAGTTTACACGAAAGCCAAAAAATGCAATAATGAGTGTCATTTAGGGTAGCGTTAAAAACTGCGGTACATTTACACTAAATTACTTTCGAATGAACCTTTACATGTCATTTAACAGCCTCGAAATCACATTTCTTCATTTGCTCGTTACCACATCTGCAGTGGGATTCCGTAAAAAAAAGAAGAAACTAGATATCGACATAAACATTTCTTCTTTTAATACGATGTGACAAATTTTTCTATACATTGGAATGGAGAATGGAGAAAGCTGAGTAAGAACCTCTTTATAATTCTCTGATAGTTGCAAGCTCGATTGGAACAGCTTCAGGGCTCTGGAAATGGCCAAAAAATATCAATTGTCTATGTCAATATCTAGTTTTTGCGGAATCCCACTGCTGAGTTAATAAGCTCAGACTTCAAATCACATAAATGAAAAAGAAAAGCTCATTATTCTTTAAATTGACTGTCATTAGATAAAAACCCGTTAAGTACTTTTTCATTTCTTTACAACAGCAAGCAACAAAAAAGACAAACAAACAAACAAACAAAAAAAAAAACAATAATAATAATAATAATAATAATAATAATAATGGAAAAAAGGAAAGTATGAAAAATAGAAATAAAATATATTTCACCTTTCTTCTTTTCATTTTGCAGTAATTTTCATTTAAAATAATAGTTGATGAGCAGTTCCATAGCTGCGGGATGTTCCGCTCTTAGAAAAAATGTTCCTCTATTCTATAATTTTGATATAGACCGAAAAAAAAGATATAAAAAAAAAATATATAAAAAAAGGTTTATAAATTCTTTTCATTACTTTTATAACTTGGCATATTATATTCGGTTCTCTGTAAATATACTGTGAGAGCCACACCAAAATATACCGACACCGACACACATTCGAGAATTTATGACATCTTTTGTTATATTATATTTTCATCATCTTCTTCTTCCTCTTCTACTTTTCTTTTTTTTTTTTTTATTTTATTTTTCCTTCAACATACAAAAAGCCATCAAGAAAAGGGATTCTGTGTCTTCTGCTAAAGACTGAATTCTATTGTTTAGTTAATCACCTTTTATCATATTATTATTATTTTCTATATAAGACCAATGAGAGGAGAAACGAACATCTATTTATATTAAATAGATGTTTGAAAATGAAACCAGCAAAATATCGAATAATGTGTTTGTAAGAAGCATAGTGAAAATTTTCCGATGGCTTGAAGGTAAATTTATAGTTATGGTTATTCAACGCCTACATCGCCAACGCCATTATTTAATATAATTTATGTATTGGTTTTAGGTAAGTATAGAGATGGTGCGAATGTCGTTGACACCATCAATTTTCTAACCAAATAGATAAGGTAAATGCCCTAATATCGTATTTGTTCTTATTCAACGATAATAATCTATAAGATTTTTTGATGTTCTGTTTCTTCATTATTTTTTATATAGATGTGCAAATACAGTGAAAGAAAAGGACATTTGAGCTGGGTAATTAACCTGCAGTTATTTGGGGATCTTTTTATTGGAATATAAGTTCAATGTTAGTATAGCTAATGATTAACCTGTCACTTTTGCTAAAAATCATATATTTGCTAAAAATCATATATTTGCTAAAAATCTTCTTTTTTTTATTTCTGAGGATGATGACCTTATTTCTTCTAGGAAATATTGACGTTTCGCAAATTTTTAATGCTTTGAGATTGTAACATACTTTTAACTATAATCACAAGACTTTAGAAAAATTTAACAGTCACATTTACGAAAATCGTTTCGATTTTAGTTTTGGTCCAAATGCAAATATTCGGATTCGCGTCACTAATCTCATTATTTGCACGTCACAACAAAGTAGCTAACGTTTGGTGGAGAATATGTAAATGATATATTCCCAGTTTAGTACATAGAAAATAGCGTTGCGAGAAAAATTGTAGGTAAATTTCCCTCGTTTAGCTACGTAGAAATTGATGCCATCTACAGTTGTTGTCAAGTCCGAATATTACACATGCCACACATACACCCCCATTCAATCTAGTGTTTTATAATACTTATATTCTAAGGAACATTTACGAAATTAGGAAAAAATAACTTTGAAGTCGAGAAATGATAAATTCACCATATTTATAAAGAAATCTATGTCGGTCATTCTTGAATATAAATGTAAAATAAAGTTCTAGATTTCTTAGAAAAACAATATTTCTACACACATGCATATAATGCATGAAAATACTATTAAGATGAATTGAAGTACGTTTTTGATTGTTACAGATCCTTTAAAGGTAGTTTCACTTCTCTCTAAATGCTGTAATTAAAAAGTTCCAAAAAAATAATTAATTAATTAATTAATTAAATAATTAATTTTCTAAAATATTAATTACTTTAAAAGCGCATATTATTATTTTTCAAAGTATCCATCAATCAAATATACAGAAAAATATTCAGCTCAGATAAAATTTAATGCTATACGATGTGAAAATTTAATTTAAATTAATGTTGCATATATTTATTATCTTTTTTATATCATGAGAATATTCCATTTTACTTCAGTAAACATTGATCGCATAACAAATATGGCTTAAATAACCTAATTTGTACGAATAGGATTATATTATGTTACCATAATAAAACCAAATAAGGAAATAAAGTACATATTAGGTTCAAAACAGGAAAATATTAGTAGTAGTTAGTAATTAGTAATTTAGTTAGTAATTTAGGCTATTTTTAACCAATTATGTACCTAATCAAGACATTTTTTTCTTAAACTTATAAGATTTTTAGTTCGGGATTTCTACAGGCTCTTCTTCTACACCTTATTAGTTAGTCTGAGTTTACCCGACTGACATTAATAATAACCATAATCTTAAATAATTAGAAATGATTAAAATAAGAGAAGATTTTTTTTTTTTTTTTGACTAAATACAAACTAAAATCGATATAATCTCTTTAAAGCTTCCCTCTTTTTTATTTTACGTTACGAAAAAAGAAAGAAGAGAAATATAAGAAGAAAAAAACATAAGTCTATATAAAATATTCACGAAAATAAAACCAGCACCAAAGCAAAATAAAAATAAAATAAAAAATGAAAAAGAAAAAGACGGAAGAAATAATAGAACTGAAGTTCTCTCATAAAAAATTAACAAAATAAATCTTCGGAAAGAAAACAAGGTCGACTTTTCATAGTTAAGTACCAAAACTCTGCGGATGAGTTGATTACGTAATTATGTATAAATATATGTACTTAATTTGAATAGAACTTGTGTGTGTACCCACAGGCGAGGCTTTCAAAATTATTTTCTTCCGTTTTTTTTTATTAGTTATTATTATTACACATAAAGCGGCAATACAGAAATTGGTAAATTATGTGATATTAAATTAAAATTTAGTGATAGTATTTTAGATTGTTTAA
This sequence comes from Catotricha subobsoleta, assembly GCA_011634745.2. Classification (NCBI taxonomy): domain Eukaryota; kingdom Metazoa; phylum Arthropoda; class Insecta; order Diptera; family Cecidomyiidae; genus Catotricha; species Catotricha subobsoleta. Next base: position 10,559 of record JAABKK020013488.1, read on the forward strand.
AATTGACATGTATTGTAAAAGAAAATTGTAATTGATAAGTTTTAAAATAAAATATTGTTTTTAGTTGCATTAAGGCACCTAATAGATCGTGTCAGAACTTTTCCGATGGCAGCACTGTTACTAGTGATCCGAAAAAGATTAAAAAATCAGTATACACAAATATATATGTGTTTGGGATCTCTCGTTGCAGTGTAAAAACAGCTGGAACTAATCACTTTATTATATCTTCTTGGTAATATACTAACTTTCATCCATTTAAAAAAGTAATGCCCTTTTAGAAATCCACTTAAATCTAAATTCAATCTAAATAAATTTCGTTAATCACAACAGATTACGGCTTTGTAAACACTTTCCCGAATTCTCCAAATTATGTTCATATAATACACATATTTTGAACCGAAATCTTATTTGTTAATCCTATGGACTCAGACATAAAAATGACATTGACATTAAATAACTTATTCAAACATATTCAATTTCACGAGACGGTAATAACAAAATAAATAAATCTATAATAAAAATCCTTTATTAACATCATAAACGCTTATTATACCAATAGGCATCTTTTCCATTATAAGAAGTAGAGATATATATAAAATCAAACTACATATGCTTCGTCGTCTCCAACGACGCAAGCCATATTTTCATTCTAATATACTCAAGCCAAATAATAAAGATAATCCACCTAAGGTCGAAGAACCCGGATTTCCCTTTTCAATAAAACGGATATAATTCCATCTACATGAATCTGCAAAGGTCATTCATATTATATGTCATTTGATATAGAAAGTCTTTCATGCGATAACAAAAACAGTTTTTTTTCGTTTTTTTTTTTGATTTGATATCACCAAAGATGATTTTGTTATAGGGCGCGCTAAAAGAAAACCGTGCATGGAACATATTTTCACTTTTACTTTATATTCATTATTCATAAGCACAATTTATTTAAATAAACATTATTTATGTGTGTGTTCCATTTTCTAAATATGTATATACAATTTTTTTTTGAATAGTGTAATGAACCTGCACACCCGTGATATAGATCTGGAAAATATCTAAGAAGTTGAATGAACACCAAAATCTTTTATGAAAAAAAAAAAAAGTGAAAATTAAGCCTTCATTTATAAATCATATCATACGTGATAAGGGCTGATGAAAATCTGTTATTACATCAATTTTTATATTTGCATAGTTAATTTTTTGTTTATACATTCCTTTATGAAACTCTATAGGCGCTTTTGTGCTTTTGTG
>JAABKK020013499.1:0-21598 GCA_011634745.2 Catotricha subobsoleta
GTTTCATGAAACCCATGCTTTAAAACCCGCGGTTTCGTCCAGTTTAACCGAGTTGAAGTTTATCAAAAGCTCGGGTTTATCGAGATTCGTGGGTTACACGAGTTGAAGCTTACCGCCCTTAGTGGTATCAAGGTTTCCCCCATCGGAATATTTTTCTTGAAGATAACACATTTTTCCTCAATTTTAGTGCGTTCCAACAGAGAACCATGACTTGCATAATTATTAAATACCTATAAAAATGAACTAAATATTAATTGAAATTACCTATGGCCATCAAGTAATGCTTGACAAAGCGATTTATTTTGTGGGATCGTTTGTAAAATTTCACCTTCAGCCGTTACATATCCTATGGCCCATTGTCCTAAGCGTGTACATGAAAGTCTATAATAATCATAAAAAATAAAAATAAATAAATAAAAATTTACTACATATTTTTTTATTTGATATTGGCAAAAATTTGCATAGAAATTCAATTTCACTGCGTTAATTAAGTTCATTGCATGATTATTTAAGGTTTGTGTGATTGTGATTGCATTTACCTAAAAACATAGCTGCCGGCTTTATGAATATACTTTTGCAATCTAGCCTTCACCTCATCATATGTTAAAAATGCTACATAGCCTGGGTGTGTAACAGCCAATATTTGCCAATTCCTTAATAGTGTACTCCACGGTTGAAATAGCCTAAACCATATAAAAAAAAAAAAAAAATTATCATCTTAAAAGAAATAAAATAATAATAATATAATCAAAAAAAAAAAAAAATAAATAAAAATAAAAATCTAACATCAACAATAAATAATGAATGTGTTATGGAAAGAAAAGAAAAATTATCAAAGTGGAAAATTGAAATTATTAACACATTGACCGAACAACGAGACGGCATGGTATGTATAACTGCTTGCTGAGAACTTATATTGAAAATAATACAAGAAAAAAACATAAATTACAAACAGAAAAAAAAACACACATTTTTTTTGTTTAACCGTCAAAAAGAAATATAACGTAAGAATGTATAAAGGCTGATGACTTACCTAGTGAACACATCAAATTCAAAATTCGATATATAATCATTGCATGTTAAATCTATTGTTGTTTTAAGTGCCATTGCTTCCAATCCAGATGATATTGGATGTACTTTTGACAATTCTTGACGAAATATTTTCCATGGAACTAATGTACTGCAAAATAGAATCAAACAAAAATTTATTAAAATACTAATTAAATAAAAAAGGACAAGTAATAATAAAATAAACAATAATTTTATTGTTAAAATAACATTCAGCTGCTGTTTATTTATACAATTTATGTTACAAGGTGTGTTCGACACCATTGCTTTCAGTAAGTATATTTGTTGTTTGTTTTTTTTTTTTAAATTATTTTAATTTCAGTTTTTTTTTTCTTTGCTATTTTATTAATAATAATGCGAAAAATATGCGCGCATTTATTTTACAAGTTGTTTTATTTATTGTTTGAAAATTAAGAGCGATTACCGTGAGAAATAATCATTATAGTTAACACAATATTAACGAATTATAATTGAATAACCAAAAACAATTAGAGAGAAATAATTTGCAATTTTACAACAAACAGTAATTTTTTTGTACAACAAAATGATGGAGAGTTTACAATTTTTGGTTGTAAGACTTGTAAGTAATTTAAATTGGCGCTCAAATTTTTAGCAAGTTATTTATTATATACCAGAGGTGGTCAGCATGATTAATTTGTACTAAACTTATTGTGACGCCATGTCTATATTGTCAATTTGGCGTTATTTTTTTGAATACAAATAGAATTAAATAGAATTTATATGGCCATTTGTGTTATGTATGATTTTATTTTACTTTTATCATACATATTATATAGAAGTTATTACATATAAGTATGTGCTTTTATCGATTATTCATGATTTTTTTTTTTTTTTAATTACATTTAATTATAAAAATGCTATATTTAACTTGCAATAACAGACAAGAATTTTAGCACTCAGTGTGTTTGCATTCTATTTATCTCTATCACTCAAGTCTGACATCTTTTACAAACCCCAATCTCTCATATTTTCGTTACCATTTATTTTAATTAGAGATGATGATAATATCTTGTTGTTTATTTTATATTAAAAATGTCTATCTGTCTCACGTAATTAATTGTACTAAAATTGTACACGTTTTAGGGTTTGAGCTAATGTAAAACTTTTTGGCGGCTAGACATATGACACTTTCATTCTTAATTATCATTACATTTCGGAAATTTAAAGCCAAATAATAAAACAAAAAAACAAAAAAATAAAAATGTTGATGTCTTTTTGTGCTGTGGTGGCTCTTTATATGTTTTGGGTCAGCTTTTATATATTTTTAATGCGAAACTTACATTAGATGGATAATTTTGAGTAAATTTTCTTAATTGTGTGCTCCAACGTTTTTGTGAGATTTCGCATGCGTTCATTGAACATAACCAATAAAATATAATCATGAAAAAAAAAAAATATTTCTATTCAATTGCAACTACAGATAAATGTAAGACACAGTAAATTCTATTTTTTCAAGTGAACAAAATATAATCAAATTATTTTATCTTTCAGCATATTCTACAATTCAATTTTCATACCGAAGAAAATCAATTCAATTTTTTCAACCGCAGCCACAACAAAATGTATAAAAGAAAAATTATGCCTTTTCAAATCAACCAAAATTGTAAGCTTATTAATTTATCTTTTAGCATACTCAACAATTTCAATACTCGGAACAGAAAAACATCAATCGTCAAGCAGTTCGAAAGTCTTGTGCTGGGGGCTCTATGTTTCAATTACAACTAATCAAATATTTATATATATATAAAGGAAAATTCTTTAATTTTGGACACAGCCACCTTTTATGAAACTTAGAATACAAAAAAATAAATTATACAGAAAAATTCTACATGATTCTAATTGTGCAAAAATTTCCTGTTTCAAATCTTAAAATGCTTAAATAAAATATATAATAATAATCGTGAAATGGTTTTTAGTTTTGTTAAAATTTTAGTTCAAAAACCATCTTTAAATATAATGAAAATGCACAAATAGTATTCGATAATAAGTAACAACACCAGACAAAGTATTTCAATTAAATAATTATAATGTTAATGTAATAAAAAAAGTAAAAAAAAAAATACCGATATTTATTTTGAAACATCATGTATTATGTAATTACACAAGTGAATGCGAGTTATAATAATTTGCGCAGGAAATGATAATTTTTTTTCTCTCTCTGTGCACATTTGCTTTTTACTTCTTCATTTTTTTTTTTTTTTCTGTTTAAGTGAAATCCGAATTGTTGGTAATTTAAGTAATAAAAATTGTTCTATTTGAGTAACCATAACTTTCAATAATGCCCGGTTTAAAATAATAATGTTTATCCAGTAATTATTTGTTACCTCTGGTTGATGATAGATTAGATTAATTATATTAAAATATTATTTTTATTATGTAGATACACATCGGTAAACATTTCACAGCAGGCTGTTGTTGGTAAATATTATATTACTTTCAACAAGAAAGCTTAAGTTTCATTAAAAAAAAAAAAAGTATATTTAAGTATTGTGTAAGAAATTATTGGACAATAAACATTATGTGGGCGGTAAAATGGGAAGATGATTAAGTAATAAAAATCTATATAGAAAAAAAAAATTGTTATTTTTGAAACTTATGTCATTTTTTTCTGATTTATTTTGAACATATAAATCATGATGGTTTTGTGTTTTCCTAGAATTATGACGATCTAATTAATAACATAATTCTGACTATATTTCCAGTAAACAGTGAACCTTTCGTTATCTTGGTAGAAATAAAAGTGTCACATTATATAATAATTAGCAGACCAAATACGATGATGTTCATTTCGTACAAATAGAATTATAGCCCAAGAAAAATTATATCAGTAAACCATGTACGTTTATTTAAACTAAACAAGCTGTCATTGTTGTCATTGGCACAAGCTTCATTTTATTTTAAAAAAATGTAAAAAAAAGTTTTAAAGTAAGAAATATTTTTCACAACTTCTCACCTTTCCACATCTCTCGACATGCTCACGCATCTCACTACTGTGTACTGTCCCTTTCGTCATCTTTATTTACCCCCATGTCTACCAAGAAATGTATCCATTACATCCTAAAGCTATTGAAGATTACATCATCAAAAAATCTACCGTTCCTGAGAAATCCTAGCAGTCTTTGACTTTGAAACTATATATGTCTTTATTAATTTTTGCTACTAGAGAAACATAAAATCTTTGATGGAAAAAAACACCCAGGCACAATGTTAACCTAGATACCACACCTATGTCATATTGTTAGTCATTCTATCCTCACAACATATGTATAAAAATGTAAAAAAAAATAGAATCGTAGTTTTAGATAATCGAAAAAGACGCAAAAAACCTCAAGATGCAGGAGCCATCCCAAAAATTTAAAATGTATTTTAATGGCAAGCAATAAAGATTATACAATTATTGAACGGTCGATAATTAAAATCGGTTCAAAGACTGCAGAGATATAGTGCCCAGATATACAAAAAAGAATAAAAAAAATCACGATTACAATACTTTAATTTAATCTCTACATCGATAAAATGAAGCAAAAGAAATAAGTTATTTTTATTGAATTTCCCATTGAATTTAAATTACTCTATTTATTTAAATTCTTCACTGTTTCACAGATGATTCGCATTTCAAGTGTGAATAATAAGTAATAACCCATTTGTGGATTGAAAATTTCGTACTTGACCTAGCTTATATACAAAGATTTTTTTTTGTTCGGTTTTATTAATTACAAAATAAAAGATAATTTACACTTCAGAATTTCATAGAATATTTTCAAGTGTTTAACTTAATGGATTTTTCGTTACAAACCATCCATCCATCCACCCACTTATTATTAAACCAGAATCAGGAAAAAAAAAATAGAATAAATACGAAAACTTGTTCACAAACCTTATGCTAAAGTACCCTTATAAAAACTCAGTCATCAGTACGCCTATTAATGTTAAAAAAAAAAAAAGGAATTATAGGTCAAGTAATTTTAAACTTATTCCTTCTTCACTCTTTTTGTTCCATTATAGCTAAGTTACACATTTTGTTTTATATCTATTAATATCATTGCTCGCAATATTATTATTATTAAAGACACTAGGTTTATATTAGGCCCTTAAATATGGTTTGTAAATGGGGATAACTTCTAAACGGATGATCATATGGGAAAAATACTTATAAGTGACCCCAACTTATTTATGATGGTGCAACTTTTCTTCATACAATGTACGACCCTAAAACCGTCTCCAAAAACATTTTAGTGCAAGAAAATAATTATAGAAAATATACACTAAAAGTTTTTGGGGAATGGTTTTAGCGGTATACATTGTAAGCGGAAAAGTTGCACCGTCAAAAATAAGTTAGGGTTGCTCATAAGTATTTTTCACATATGATCATCCGTTTAGAATTTATCCCCATTTACAAATTTATGGGACCATATTTAAGTGCCTAATGTAAACCTAGTGAGAGGAATAAATATAAGGGCTCGTTCATGAAAGCCGTTCGACTTCTAGGAGAAGAGAGTTTTTTTTCCGGAATGTGATCAAAATGATAACTAAAGGAAAAATTTGCAACCAGGGAATATGAACGATCCCGTATACGAAACATATAAATGGATTATTGTTATTTAGATCAATTTAAATAGTGATACCATATTGATTTTATTTTACTCTTAATTTTTAACCTGTTGTAGTTGTAGTTAATTTATTTATTTTTATGGACCGATAAGATATACAAACTGTTGGGCAAATTACCTTTTCAGCCTTTGAGTCATTCATAGGATAACACAGAATTTATTGTTAAAATCCTGATACCAATCATCAAAAAGTAATAGCGTTATTTATAAACAGCAAGTATTTGAAAGGAAACTAACTTTCTTTTAAATCAAGCAGAGACTAGAGGAGAATCCATGTTAATTTCCAATTAAGAATATTCATGTAAACTTTTCTTATTCATTTTACGCAAGTTTGTTCAATAATAAAAAAAACCGTCGATTGCATAACCTGCCATATAAAAGCAATATTGAAAAACTGAATGCATTCTCAGCATAGAAATCGTGGTTGATGGTCAATGTGTAATTAAAATTATTTTTCAACATAAACAAAGCGTATATTAGATTAGTGAAGGTACCAAAAATCTGTTTAATATTCAAACGTTAAATGAACTAAATATTAATGTTTTTATTCTAAATGAATAGAAAGAAAAAAGACGTCACGACTAAACAATTTATCAAAATAGAAATTGTTGTCGCGCATGTAGCCTAATTTATAGGTAATATTCGTTCTGACACGTCACACCTGAAATTATTTTATTGAAACGAAAATGTACTTTAATTACAGAGATAAATTCGAATTTAAAAAAAAAAAAATATATATATATATATGGAGTTTGTAAATTAGAATTGTTTCTATTCATTTCAAAAGGTAGTAGAATTATTTAAAAAAAAAAGTATTGCTTCCACAATTCGCGAGCTGGTGCCGCAGGCGACAGTATTATTGAAAATCACATTAAAAATGTTCATACTCTCAGTTGGAATGCAAATTGAATCCATAAAAATAAATTGCTAAAAATTCAAATCGGATTAATTCTATTTAACAATACAAAAGGCAAAACTGTGACGAGGGAGGATCAAAGCCTTGAATAAACAATAAAATGTAAAACACTTATTGATATTGCGAATTGGAGTTTATTTTGATAGCCCGCCTTTTGCACGTACCAAAGTATTTAATTTGATTCATTTGTTTTAGTTGTAAATCTGATAAGCATTACTGTCAGTGTCAATACCTATGCAATTTAAGAAAAACAGCCTGAATTGAAAAGTCGACTTTAAATTTTTAATTAGAATCAATATTATTTAAAAATAGCACTGGTGAGCTGCTCTGGTGACGCTAATTTCTCGTGTAGGTGTTCTATTTTTCTTTTCTTTTTTTTTTTTTTAAACTGAAATGATTGAAATCATTTATTTTTTCAATCTCGAAACTACAAAATATTCTATAATAAATTAAATTTAAAAAGCATCAAATGTTCCGGGCACAAAATTTATTGGAAACATTTTTTTTAACAGAATTATCCTTGAAATTGGATAATTGATTCACTCTAATTTAAAATTCATGGAATAATATTTTATTAAATATTTATTTTTCATTTTCTTAAATTCAACATTCAAAACTCATGAATGAATGAATGATTAATTTGGATTAAAATAAAATGCAAAGCTAAAATACTTATGTAAAAAAAAAAAAAAAATTGAAAACGAATGAACAAAAGAAAGATTTTTATTTTTTCTCTTTCATAAAATTTAGGCACGCGGTGCGAGTAATCAATTTTTTTCGTACAGATAATTTTGTTGTTGTATAGAGTTTCAGTATTTGAGAGGCGCATAAACGGTATCCAAGCATGATTAAGAAACTAAATCGCTATTTGCAAATTTTTGAACAATTATTTCAGCTTTGCACATTGATGTGAAGTACTTACAAAAAGAAAAATATTTTTCTTTTATCTAATGGTGATTGCTTTGTTGTTCATTCAAACCGTGTAATAACAGAAAACCGCCCAGTTTTATGTATATCAATCTCTCTTTCGAAAAAAAAAAAAAGAAAAACAAAACCAAAAAAAAAAAATTACTCAACACGAATAATAAAAAAAAAGTAAAAAAAAAAAAAAAAACATTCTATAAGAATAAAAATGATCATTAAATTCTCATTACACATAATAATATTATTATTAACCTATCTTCAAATAAAAATGTTAACAATTGAGGTCAAACATTTTTACATATTCCAGGTAGTCATCTGAAAACCTATCTAAAACCGAATCATGACGAAAACATTATAGAAAATAAAAATCAAGTCACTTTATTATTATTATATAATGTAGTATGAAGATCGCTTCGCTTCTGCTTCAAAATCTAAGACCTATCTATCGAAGTATGTGTAATGTATGTGTATTCACATAATGAAGCCGCATCGCACATCGTAGTATATCAAGCATACACAATACATCATATATATATATTTTATTGTAACTATCTACTTTTTCTATCATCATATAAATTTTGTATGTTTATTGTCTAGGTACCTACCTAACATTTAATCAAATATTACATAATGTTAGAGAAATGAAGCGAAAATGCATTTAATAGGCGTGGCGTGTTCGAGCCATAATATATAAAGTTGTCCAAGTTTAGTAGGTATTTTTCTTGTGAAATTGTCTTGAAAATAAAAACATAATATTTCGAATGGTGTGGAGTAAGTTAGGATCATTTAGCATTAATTTAAGGGGACCACTAAATATGTGGTATATTGTTGGGTCATTTCAAAAGTAAGATATCTTTTTAAAAAAAAAATAATAATAATTTTTGGCTCTGGCATTTACATCTTTATCGGTCAATTGGAATGTATGACATATGAAAATCTTTGTCTGAAACGTATAATGTTTTTTAAGGTGGGTGCGCTCACCAGTAGTACGTACTTACTGGAGTTTACTTAAACCCATGTTAAGATGTTTTAGTTTTGAACTAGCATGTGATATATCTTGATATCTTGAAAAATTTCATTTTTATTTGGTTTGTGCGTTGTATTTGTATTGCTGGGGCTTCTCATTTATATTCATTTAGATTATAGCTCGAACACACCAATATATGTATCAGTATAAGTATATAGTTACATGACAAAATTATGTTTCTTGATGAACTTGCATCAGAAATGAATGATTATAATGGTTTTTTTTTTAATGTAATGTTTTACTTTTATACAATGACAGCGTTTGTTTTATTGGAGACACTGGTATTACTATGTCATAATTATAGTTAACAATTAATTTTGGTTCTCAGTCATTGATAAAAGTCTGTCAAGTGCATTGTGCAATTGCTCCTAACATTTTAATAAAATAAAAATAAAATTTATTATACGGGTGCGCTAGTATCTACACAGCGAGTAAGTACATTCAATAAGTATACACAATGAAAAAGTAAGTACGCCACACAAACACAAACTAGTTCAAGAGCACATGCATTAAAATTCAGTTTGTGTTGTGAGGTTCTTCGTAATATTTAAAATAAAGAAGAAAACATTGAAGATATAACAAAATTAGAAAAAAAAAATATAGAAAAATAGAAAAACGAAGAAGATGAATAAAAAGTTAGTACATACAAAACAGTTTTGTGCACACGTACTGAACGAACGGTGTGTACTCATAGAGTTCATTTGTGAAAATACTTTAACACTTGTTAGAACTCGAAAATGTATAAAATAATATGAATTTAAAGTAAATGCTATATCTTCTGTAGTTAAATCTCATCATAAACTTAGTTCAGTATCATTGAAAATATTAATTCACAACATTTATCGTAATGACGATAATAATAATAACATTAATGACATTAAAATTTTATATTATTACTATTATTATTATTACTATTATTATTATTATTATGCCTATGTTATAACAACTATGACTTGCTGTTGAGTTGTTCATGTAATGTTTAAAAATTATTTAATAATTCATTATTATAGGAACAAAAAAAAGAAATATTTTAGCGTACGGTAAATGAAAAAAAATAAAATAAAAAAAATACAGAGAATCGAAACAATAGTAAAGCGAATGAATGAATGGTACGTCGGTCGTACACGTCTATTAATGTTAAAAAAAAAAAATGTGAAGAGTAAGGTCATGGCGTCAGTTAAACTACCACGTTTACAACATTCCATCTCCATAATCAAATGTCGATTTCCTTCCTTCTATGTGCACGAAGATAGAAATTTTATTTAATAAATTTTGTCATCGAAATTAAATTAAGAAGAGGCGGTAAAATTTGAAAATATGATTACTTTTTTTTTTTTCTTCTTCATCTAAACCTATTAGAAAACCATTAAGAGATAATATCACAATTTCATAGAGAAAACTCAATTATAAATAAAGGTTCTTCGGAGATTGCTAATTTATCTAAAATTGAATAATGTAGCATCATATATCAATTTATCCGAGAATTTATCCAAAATACTTGCACATTCAAATTATATTTCGTAAGGGAAACCTTTTCGCAATAGCTTGTTTTTACAAATACAATTTTTTTTTGATTTTTGATTTTTATTGCTCTAATTGGAAGGGTTAAAAATATGATGAAAAAAGCATTACATATTACCGTGAATAGATCAATCAATAGATATTTTAAGTCACCATCACACGAAATTAACTTTTACATTATCTGGAGGGAACGTATATTGTATTCATTTTAACGCGATATACGAGTAGATAGGTAAGTCATCTAATCATAACGAACATCAAAATCTAATTATTCCATATTTATTAAAAAAAGAAAAGAAAACGAAAAAGAATAGATAAATAAATAAATAAATTGTAACATCAAATTAGGTAATAAATAAAAAAAAAAAAAATCTACCATATTCGCATTAATGGGTAACATTACAGCATAAAACAATAATAATAGAAAATCCATATATTAAAATAAAATTCTATTGAAACCAATAGAAATATAAAAAGCGAACGCCACATAATATAAATGAAATTAGAATATTTTTATTAGAGATAATAAAATGATGACGTGATGTTTAGAGTAACTGATTTGTGCCCTGCTGTCTGTCGTTTTAACATGTTTTACAATTTCTATATTGTACTTTAATGTATATGTTGTTAACCGGAAGATCGTTTCCGTGCAAGCATTTATTATTATTTTTATTTTATTTTTATTTTTTGTTTAGTATGTTGGTTTTTTTTGTGTTTTTCTTCTTTTTTTTTTTTTTTTAATAATATTTCACTTTGATAATAAACAGTTTTTATCTCTCTTTTCTATATAATTTATAATCGATGAAAAACAAAATGTTATTATTCAAATTTCAAATATGTATATATATAGTTAAATTTTTTTTGTTCTGTAGCTTTTTGCAATTGATGTACATTACAAATTTAATTTGAATATATTAAACTATATATTATAAATGATGTGATGTAGATCAGAACTGAAATTTTAATGTAGGCAGGTTGTAGCGTAAATATTTAACATTGACTAAACCACCATTCATGTATTAGACTGTTATATTATATGAAATTATAGCATACTTGAAAATACGCAAATATTATATTATATATCATGATCATCATCATGAGTTTCAGTAGCATTCAGTAAAAAGCATATCACCAGCAATAAAAATATAAATTTTATTTTTGCACAGAAAAATCTATATATATTCATATTTATACAGATTTTTTTACGTCTTATTTCGAATATCTATAGATACACAATACACATGCACCATAGGATATGGCGGCGGTCTCTACATTTTTATTTTATTTTTTTTCTATTATTTTTTTTCATTCATTTAAATTTATTCTCATTCATAGAAAATGAAATAAAATAGAACAGAAAAATGTATAAATGAGTCGATATTGTGCCATAGGATGTATATTTATATTTATAACATATTATAAATAGTGTTGATGGTGAGCAATACAATATATTAAATATAAAGATGTAAATTGAATCTGTGTAGATAATTTTCATAAATGCAAGACATACGACTAGCTAAAATAAACGATTTACTAAGCCGCAGCAATAATTAAATATTAGAGATTTGTATGTGTGTGTGTATAATTATATTATGTATAAGTAATCAATGTCGTTCTAATAATTATTTTATGTTATGTTAATACCAGTTTTGAGGCTATTTTGTTAAATTAATCGTAGCTTCCTGACTGTCATTTATTTTAAATCAATTTAATTTTTCTAATTATAGTGAAATATTTCTATTCTATATTTTCTATATTGGAATAAGCATTTATTATAAAAACTGTACAAGGTCAGAGTATAAGATATGTATAAATATTGTATGCGCTTATGGTATATGTTTGATTTTTTTAATACATTATACCTTAAATATAAACCATAATTCGACTAAATCTATACCTGAGCGGATATTAAGAGAAATATGTTCGCAAACTTTGTAAACGTAAAGATGGTTCATATGGTTCGAAGAAAACAAAAAAAATAAATAAAAACAAAAACAAAAATCAATAAAGATCAAAAATCGAATAATATTATAACAACATTATTTCTCATACCAAACACATTCATATATTATTAAGTATTAGTTATATTGAATTCTCTCAAATTTGCTACATTTTCAATTTATGAATGATTATTCTGTTTCGGTCAATCGAATGAAACACAATTTATTTGTTGTCCCCTTCATATAAGCAAACAAATAAAGTGTTTTTTTTTTTTTTTTTTATAAATTACATTGTTAAGACTTAGTATGACACTTGCTAAAAAAAAAAAAAACGAATAAAAAACTAATATGTTTTTTATCATCATTTCTTCGATGTTCAGCATAAATCATACACTAAAAATATTGCACGTTTTGTTATAAATGACAGGTAGGTAATGATTTTGAAAATATGGTTATTAATATTGGGATAATTTTTTCTGTACTACAATGATCATAAAATAAATACGTTTTAGGTGGTTCTCCTGTCTATCAGGTACATATAGGAGAAAGCATTTTAAATCATATGATCATTTAAATAAAGTTTTTTTTTTTTTATATATTATTTAAAATTTAAAAAAAACTTATATATACTCGTATATGAATATTTCATATCAAATTTCATATGCTTTCGACAGAAGTCACAATTTAAATGTACCACTACAATGAATAGATTTTAGTTTAAGTTGCACAAGTTTCACAAAAATGGGTTTTATATTTTCAGAAAGAGAATAATAGACGAGAAAAGACTGCATTAGTAATTTTGAGTGATGTCAATTTTTCTTCTTTCTTTTTGCTTCATTTCATCGATTTATCGATTAAATAGAGCATTGTAATTGTATTATTTTTTTTCTTGTTGTATGTCCGAGTGCAATACGAATACATATATCTCCATTCTCTGTGGGCCAATTTGAATGAAAGAAATTTATATAATTGTTTCCGTTCGAGAATGGAATAAATTATTAACATGTGTGATGGCTCATTCATCCTTTAAAATGAGATTTTATCCGTATTTTTCAATTATCTTGAAAAATAGAACTACTATTTGATAGTTAATTAAAAAAATGATAAATGAATAAAAAATTAATTAGCAAGATATGAAAAATTAATAAACTTTAAAATATGAAAGAATAATACTGACTAAACCAAAAGAAACTAAAATGAATTTGAAAGACTTTCAATAACACCAAAATATACTAAATATTACAATGCGAAGAGTCCTATTGTGTTATGAGAATAGCCATTACTAGCAACATGGCATAGTTCAAAGTCAAAGACTGCTACGATTTCTGAGCAGCAGTGAATTGTTGAATGCTTGATAACTTCAGGATGAATGGAAACTTTTTTTTGGCAGAGATGAAGGTAAATAAAGATGATGACAGGAGAATTAGGAATATGTCTGAGGACGTAGAGGGATGTAAAGTGATAATAGGCATCGTATATTTGCCATAGTCTATTATTTGTTAAATATTGCTTTGAGAAAAAAAATATAAATAATTGAGTACATATATTTTATTTTAATTTATTAAATTTTAAAGAATACTTATATCAGAATGATAAAACAAAGCTTGACGAGCCAATGGAGTTGGTAGCTTATTTTAATTAGCTTGTTTAGAAAGTTTAGATTTAAAAGTCTAGATGTCAAAAAAAAAAAAAATGCTTATGAAATAATACCAATAAAACGTTTCCTATTTAAAGTGAATTATGGTAATTTTTTAGTTGTCAAATGTGCTTAGCCAAATACATCGCAATACAAGATGTGAAAGATGTGTATTTATTTCTTTTAAAAGTAATATTTTTACAAAACTTTCGAAATAATTTTAATATTTGTCTTTTTATAAGAAAAAGTTCGAATTTTTAATTAAATGATTATATTTTTTCATTATGGTTTTTTTGTGTGTTGTTTATTACGATGACAATGAATAAAATTCAAAAATGTTGATGCTGACAATTTTGCATTTAATTTTATTATTGAGTATTTTTTTCTTTTTTGGGGTTTTGCTACAAATTAATATTTTTTCGATATCGTCATATATTTTTAGTTTATTGAGTGCATGATTACTTGCCTTTTGTTATAAAAATAGTAAACACACATAATAAACTTAAACAAATAGTTTCGGTTTAAACGGTTTGCCATTTTAATTAAAAATAAATATGGTGTACGTATTATTTTTGCATCTTTCTGCATCTCTGCATTCAACTGTACTAAAGTAATTTGTCCTTTTTAAAATGACAATTAATATTTATTCATTTTTTTTATTGAAATTCACCAAATCAGCCAATTGTAATTAAACTACATGTTCTCCACTATTAATATAGAGTTTGATTGAAATCAACTCATTAAATAGAACATCAAAAGTTTATTCATTAATACGGTTTGAGAAGATATTTATAGCTAAACACAAAACTTCTATAAATAAAACGAAAATTTCAAATGTATGATCTGGTATTTGATATACAAAAAGTCCATTATAGTTTTATTGAAAAGGGTTATATTTATATGCATAATAATATGGGTCGAACCACAGATACTTGCATGTTTTGCATATAACGCATTTTATGAAAACACAGAATCTCGCGAACGTAATGTATATTGTGTTCTTTAAGGTACTGCTACAATGACTATCGTATTCGACGTTATTATATACGATCGTATCGATGTACTTCTTTATTTAGAATTAAAGTGGGACCAACCCTTATACAAATAGAAATGTATACTAAAATTTCAATTACCTACCTACTAATATTTAAAACTAACAACAGCCAGAAATGATCAATATATAGCTATCGAGCGTCTTCCGATCTCTCAAAAATTTAAATCTATTAAGTAAATACAATGGTTGTTTCAGCATTGTTAGTTTGAAAATAGATAAGCACAAACGGAACTCAACATATTTTTGAATTTTACAACCAAACAATAAACAATTTAAATGTAATATATATATATTTTTTTCATATTATGAATATATACTTGCATTGCAACAAATGTTATAATTTTGTGACTGTGTAAAGCAGTGCAAGTAGAAAATACTTCGTTTCCATATAAAGGAAATTTAACTACATTTACAGGAAGACTAAGTGGAATACCGAATTTAACTTTCTTAAAGTTGAAAATAGTACATGTCAACGTTGTCAGAAAGAAGCGCGATGTGCGAAAATAAAATATTGAAAAAATTGTCCGTGTCCAGAATGTCGTACGACAGAATGTCGCTGTTCAAAAAACTGTCGTACGATAGACTTTCCAGTGTACGACAGTCTGTGACAATGGATCCTGTGCTATTTTCTTACCAAATATATTTCATATTCAATTGATGGTGTCAAACTCAAATGTACTTATATTTTGAGATTAAATTAAAGGCAACAGTCCAATGAAATATTGGAAAAGCAGGTAAACACAAATTAAATATTAGATAATCAAATGAGTTTATTTATATTATTATATATCGATTAGTTAAGAATATTTTATACGAAATTGTTCTACAGTTAGCATCGATAAGCATACATTCAATTGATAAGCGAATGCTGATTATTAGAATAATAAATATACCGATGAAAGGATATACAATAAATCGGAAGAGGAAACATACATTTTTCAAAAACAACTAATTTATTAATGTCTACAGTTTTGTTCTAATTAGAAAACAAAGAAAACCGCATAAAACATTTGAAATGAATTTTATTCGGCTCATTGCATAAAGCGATCTATCACAAAAGTATTTTTTAATTGTTTTTGATAATTTTAGAAAGATAGAATGTTTTATTTATAATATTTTTTTCTGTTAAAAGTAAAAAAGAAAAAAGAAAAGAATAAGAAAAATAAGGACACATTCCATTATGAAAAATGCTTAAAATTCACATTGTAAAGTAATGCCAAACTGGCATTTTAATGAAAATTAACGACTCATGAATGAAGTATTAGTTTTTTTTTTGTTTGTTAAAATATTCAACAGCAAAAAAACAGGCCACAACAAAGAATAAAAAAAAACCCACTTATCAGCTGGTTTAGCGTAATTAATGACGGAAATTTGGCACGATTTTAATGATAAAAAAAAAGAAAGAAATGACAAGACTATTTGCATTTTACATATTTAAACCGCGTATAGCAAAGAGCCTCAAGTACAACACCATTTTTCAAAATGTTATAATTAATTGATTTCGAGAGATGAAATAAAATAAAGGTTCAATTAAAAACTGTTAAGATTTATTGCTATTGGAAGACAAGTAGTAATGCATTAACAAAATACAATTTATAAAGTTTCATTAAATTTCTCTGAAAGTTATATATTTGAATTATTTGACCGTAACTTTCAATAGCTTTCAATTTTGGGGTTTAGCGAAAAAAACCAAAATTAATACCTACATATCTAATCTAATAAATTAAATTATCTAAATTTCCATGCACATTATTTATTATGTAAATTATTATTAGTTAGTTGTCCGGTTTGTTTATTGCTTTTGCTTGCACATTTTTTATAGAGCCGACGAAACTCGATATGATAACAAAATCATGTGCGGATATGTCACCACAGTTTACCCTTTGACTTTTCTCTCATAATTATAAGCAATAAAAATGAGATTATTCATTCATAAAACGATGTTAATTTTATTTATTTTTTTTGTCTTATTTTCGTTGCTTTATTTTTTTTTGTTTGTTTAGTGTAATTATTGATAACTGCGGTAAATTAAATTATTTTCTTTAATAAACGAAAACTGAAACGCGTAAATTTAAAAATAAAGTTTAATAATTGTCTTGTGTGTTGTGACGCTCGACTTATGTACAATATTTCATTGATTGTTTTAACCTCGTCGCGTCGCGATTTTAATGGTTTGTTTGTTGTTGTTGTTGTTGTTGTGTTTGTTTTTTTTTATTGTAGTTCTAACATTTGCGAAAAACTAAACTGATTGAATGATTCAAACGTAATTAAGACAATTCGTTCAATTTTGATATTAAAATCGATGAATGTTTACAATTTTCAGAAAAAAAAAAGAAGAAAAATAAATAAATAAATTTAAATAAAAAATAATATATTTTATGATTCATGAGACATTTCGAAAATCACTCACCTATTTCCAAAATTGGCTTTCCAAAAATCCGCTGCATCCGCTTTCGTAATCCTAAATTGGTCACCGGCAAATACACCATTTGGAAAAATTGCCTTTAATTCACTTAACATATGCGAAAACACTAAACTAAGTTTGGTCAAATTTCGTCTATAATGTGAATTTTCGTCAAACATTTTCTCTTTGCCTTCCTTAAATAATTTAATTGCCTGCTTACATTTACGCATTAAATTATTGATAAACACATTAAAATGTTCATTGGCATGTAGAATTTGCATCTGATGTTCATATTTTGAATAAATAAGACGAAGTCTTTGATATGTGTCTGGCAGGATGTCCAATATAAATGGTGGACTATTTTTTAAATTCATTTTCGATTGTTGACATTGTCGAACCACTTTGTCCATTAGTTTCCATGTCTTATCAAGTGTTTTTTTATCAGTGGACATTTTTTGTGGACCACAAGCGTCTGAAAATGCTCCGTGCAATTTTGAGAATATCGATGAAATATTTTTTGATTGCTGTATACGAGTAATATGGCAGATTGTTATTTATAAATCGAAACTAACTTCATACTTATTTTTAAGATTAACTTTTTAACTTTATTCGCATTTTTTGGGATCATTTTTTTTAACGTTTCAAAATCTTTGAGAAATTTCTTAAAAATATTAAACGATAAATGAAATTGATAAAAAGAAAACAGTAATAAAGAACAAATTAGTATGAAGTTGGTCTCGGATTGTTGTTTGTTATTAATATACAATAATTATGGTTGGTTATCAACTTTCTCGTGCACCCCATACGAATTTATATGAACGCGTATTCACTATCATTAATATTGACTCATTATCTTATCTTAGAAATTAATATTCAAAAAAAAAAAAAAACATACATTCTTACAACTTATTTATGGGGCAACATTTTCTTAATCATATTTATGTGTCAAAAAAATGTCGCTCCATAAATGTAAGAATGTATGTATGTTTTTTTTTTTATATTAATTTCTATTGCGGGCAACATTTTTTGAACATAATTATGAATTGAGAAACGGCCCTAAATGTTATTATTATAAAGGTTTTAAATGACAATATAATTTTACTACAATACTTTGTTTTTGTATTCATTCATAATAGCCCTAACAAAAAAAATAATAATAATAATAATACAAATAATGTAATGTGTAATGACATAACTGTGGCCAGGGTTGGAAAATATAATTCAAAAACTCGAAAAAAAAAACAGATTTTATGTATTTCTTTGACTAGTTTGTCTGTAAACTCTTTAAATTCGTATTTTGTAAATACTTTATTACTTTAATATACGATATCTGATATATTTATACACAATATCAGATCAATAATTATACAAACCATTCGACTCGCCGCCATTTTGAATTTAACTTATATTTTTTTTTTCTTTCCTTACAACACTACACAATTTATTCAACACCTCACATCAGAAAACCAATTCACTTATAAATTATAAAAAAAATATAATTGTTATTTTCTATGCACCATAAGTACATAAAATAATTCACAAAACCATTATATTTCGTTGAATATTTATTTTAAATTCGTATAATGTTAGAATTTAAAAATTAGAAAAAAAACCTATTTATGTTTTGATTCACTAGAAAATTTACTGATAGCAACATTATTGCACGACAGATGAAAAACTTTTGACACACGGTAAATTTTTCGACAAAGTGGATTTTTTGTTTGGTTGCGCTACGGGAATGAAAATAACCGTATCAATGTGTTGTCCATAACGAGATTTATTGAAAATTATCGAAATAGTAATGCACATCGGGTAATAGTAGCGCTAATCGAAAATAATAAATTCAAATATAGATATTTGGAATGCATTGGATTTACAGTTTAACACAAAAACTATTGAAATAAAATTAAGTATTTTACAGATTTAGAAATTTAAAAAAAACCATTTGATGTAAACACAAATTGTTAAAAATTCATTGAAATTGAGAAAAACTTCTATTATTGATAACCGCATAAAACTACGAAACTATTATTACCAACAGATGGAGGTTGAGAAATTTTTCCATGAATTTCAATTTAAAAGCTTTTAATTGAGGTTTGGAACATAGATTAAGGTTTGGAAAATAGACTTTAAACTAGTCGGCTTCTAATATGCCAATATGTGTACATTTGCAGTTATTTTAAAATTAAAATAATATCTGATAAATAAAGTTTTAATCATTCAAAATCAGTTTAACGCCATTAAATCCGAGTTAATTAGTAATTGTCTGCCAGTGTTCGCACATATAACGAAAAATTGTATTTAGATAGTCCCTCAGATAGATAAATGAAATAATATATCTAAAAGAAACTATACAGTAGAACGCTTTTAAGTGGACCATCAAAATATTTTTTAATAGTGGTGTCAATAAAGGGCAATTATTTTGAGATTTTATTTCACAATTTTTTTTTGAGATTTGATAAATCATTTGTCCGCGACGGATAGTGGTCCACTTAGAGGACTTATACTGTACTAGAGTATACAAAAGGCTTCGTACTTTTTCTACGTACTTCGTAGATTTTGACAGTTTACATATAAAAAAAATTAAAAAAGTACGAACTTCGTACTTTCGTATTTTTTTTATATGGAGATTTTAAAATCTACGAAGTACGAAGAAAAAGTACGAAGCCTTGGTATACCCCTATTATATTCCATCTTTTACGTTAAAAGGTATATTTTATAGAGCTGTTATTATCCGCCAAAATTGAAAACCGGATATCCGTATTCAAAATATCCGGTTTCAAATTATCCCGAAAACCGATATCCGTTAATTTGAAAATCCGTAAAACCGTCAATATCCGCAAAACCGTATATATCCGAAAAACCGTCGATATAATTTTCAAAATCCGGTAAACTGGAAAAACCGTCCAACTGGATTATTTTTTTTGATAATGTCCGGATATCCGTACTTTCAAAATCCGGATAACGAAAATCCGGTTTTTATTATCAGCTCTAATATTTTATGACGAAAATACTAATTTTTTTATTTGCATTTCGTCCACTGATTAACGTGTTCACAGGATTTTGAAATCAAAAGGGTCCTTCGATGTGTGGCTGTAGGTATGCGAAGTTGTGAAAATCGCAATATTTGGCCGTGTTTAAAGCATTCTATCTCTTGGGCCGTTACAAATAATTGTGTTTCTGTTTTATTATACAGATAGCTTATAGCTTTCAAATAATATATTGGACGTTCGTATTTTATTTTACTACTATACAAAATAACTAAAAGTAAGTGATGATAATTATAATTTACTTACTTGTAGACCCAATTATTAGTCGAAAGAAAAAAAAAGTACTATCAACAAGTAATTATTTCATTTTTTCCGATTTTTTTTGTTTCAAAAGTGTATGAGACACATGACATATATTCATGTCTTATGTAAATAAAAAAAAAAATATCAAATGGAAAATTTAATTCAATTCAAATTTTATAGACGTTTTCTATTTAAAAATGTTAAGTGAAATATTCAATAGCAAAAACATGTCCTATAAATATATAATGGAATGGAAGTATTTTTAAACATTAGTTGAGTTTCAATAAGACTATTGTGAAGTGGTGCTGCTTAATTACTTATACCTACATAGTTTACTACAATGGCAATAGTGAAGAATATTATTTTTCATTTTTGGTCGCTTATCATTTTATATGTAAGTTATTAACTCGCATAATATTAAATAATTTGCGAGATCTAATTTCCATTTTAATAATAAGTTTAACTATTTACCATCCATCAACTTAACAAAGAACTTAGGAAGAGTTTACATCATTTTGTATTTATTTTCTGGAGAATTTTTCTTCTTTTTTTTTCAGTCTAATGGGGTGCTCGTCCATGAGATCTGATTATATGAGGGATGGTTTTTTTTTCCTTTATAATTTCCTAAAAAGTTGTTTATGTTTGTTCTTAATTAGGATCGTAGGCTTTCTTTTCCTTGGCACCAATTAATACAATTCTTCGTTTTCTTTTTTGCCTGTAAATGCAATTTTGTAATTTTACGGATGAAATATGATATTTTATTTTATGTTATTTTATTTTATCTGTGCATAAAAAAAAAAAAAAATTGTAATTCATGCTTTTTCTATATTCTACGTTTTAATTTTTTAAACTAAAACCCGGTTTACTGTTCGCGTGAAATGAAATAAATATTCGAGTAACGAAATTTTCACTAGCGAAATTATAAGTGAAATAATAATATGGAGAATATAACAAATTTCGCTCGGGAAATGAGTTTCCTTTTCAGGTTAATTAAAACATAAAAAAAATATGTATATAGAAATGTCAAATATTTTACACGTAGCTAGTGAAAAGAATGGACAGTCATTGTTGCCGTGAAATCGGTAGTGAAAAAAATATGGAGACTGAAAAATAAACTGGAAATATTTCGCTCGTGAAATGAGTTTCCTATTCGCGTGAAATGAAATTTGTGGAATCATTTTTTC
>JAABKK020013510.1:0-21597 GCA_011634745.2 Catotricha subobsoleta
TTATTAATCTATCTATATCAAAAACTCCTTTAAAATGTAAAAACAATATTATAGAAAGAAATTAATACCAATGCAAACAAAATGTTTATTAAAATGAGGTTGTTCAGTACACTTATTACCAGGTCCGTAGCTAGAGTAAAAATTTAGGGGGGGCATTGCCCCGGCCGCCGGAGGCGATTTTTTTTTAACCATCTTCTAAACAGCAGGATTTTTTTTTTGCACAATATTTTTCCAGTTACACAAATAAAGCTACTGCTGTGCAGTTGGTTTGGAGTTGCATTTTCGGTTTTTCCAGCTGCACAAAAATGTTCCAGCTGCACACTAAAACAGGCCCTGATCTTAATAAACGTCATTAGAAGCCTTTTGGAAACTTGACTAATAGAAAATTAAAAAGAAAAAAAAATTATGTCATATAGCCTGTTGAAAATCGGCTAATATAACATACAATTTTATGTCATATATAGTCACTCCCATTCTAGATTGCAAAGAATTATGAAAATAGACTAATGAATTTTGCATGGATTCTTTTATATCCGCGGTCATTATATATATTTGCTTAATTCATCATTTTTCTATCATATATATTTATAAAAATCAAAACACCATCCATATTTTATAATTTATATAATCTATTTATTTGCATCTTCTAAATATAATAATTAATAATTAATAATAATAATATTTTATATATTCTTTGAATTGTATTTTTGTTTTTAAATTTTAATTTAAATTTGTTTTGTTTTGTTTGTTTGTTTTCTTTTTTAATATATAAGTAATTTAATATATTACAATAATAATACACAATGATAACAATAATTATATAATATTAATAATTCTTCATTCATTTTCATTCAAAAAAAAAATTTTTTTTTTTTGTTCTTTTTCATATTTTTTTTCTTCTTCTTTTGTTCATTTCTATTTTTTTTTAGGTATTTTTATACGTAAATTCATTTATAAACTCTATTTTGTTTTATATTTTACATAAAATTGTTTTGTTTGTGCTGAAACTAAATCTAAATTATTAAATTTACAATAATTTCATTTATTTTTTATGCAATTTGTAGATATTATATTTTATTTAAATTTTTATTTTTAAATTTTATTTTCAAATATATTATTTTACAATTTTTTCTTCTTTTTTGTTTTTCATTAATATTTAATTATAATTTAAAAGTAAAATTATTTTTTTTTAAAAAATGTACAATAATTAGGTGTGTGTGTTTCCTTATATATGGAAATATTTTGTTGAAATATCTGGGAGAATATTTACGAAAATGCGAATGCTTCGTTTTTGAATTTTTTTTTTCTTTTTCAACTGAAAATTAGAGAGGATTTTTCAAGGAGCACAAACAGTGCTACTACATATGACCAATTCTTAACCAAAATGACGTCAGACTGTCTAATTCTTGACCAATATGACGTCATCGTAACCATTAAGTGCGTTCTTTGGGTTTAGATTTCGATTAGAAAATTAGTTCATGATTGTCAGGATTCAAGTTAACCAATAAATTAACCATTGGTTGGCAAAAAAAAAATTAAATAAAAAAACGAAAGACATCCGCGTAGTTTTTTAATACTAATGAGGTAAGATCATTTCATTGAATTTTTATTTAGTTTTTTCGGTGTTCGTTTGGTTTTCATGATGATTTTTATTTGTGTGACATTTTTTTTTGTTTTTGCTTCTATACCTTTACCATTTCTGACAATCTATTTATTTACTTTTATTACATACAAAATTTAAGAGAATGTCCAAGACGACAGTATTATGAATATGAATGTTTAATTTATGTTTAATATAAGATGATATTAACTTATTAACAATAAAGAACGTTGTATTGCATGTTACAAAAAAAAACTATCGATAATTTAGTTTATATGGATTTAATTTTTGATTCGATAGACGTAGAAACAATATATGATTTTGTGAAACCATTTTATTTAGTATTAATGGCTGTACAACTAATTAATTGATTTAGTATGTTCTATGTTTAGATGATAAGAGTATGTCAATTAATAAAAATTGAAGATTGTTTGTATTGTTCTCGCCACAAAACTTTTGTTAATTTTACTCATTTTTTTCAGTTTTTTGTTAAGTTAAACATTGAATTTTCAGAGCATGATTTTAATTCGAAAAAAACAAAAAAATTCTAATCTTATAGTTTAGGTTACAATACAAGTTTTCACTACAAATACAATTTAAAATATACGATAATTAATTGAATTGAAATTAAAAATAAATAAATTAAAAAATGAGAACAAATTATAATTTTTTTTTTTGTCTTAAAAGTATTAAAACATCTTTCTTCTATAATGGCGTTGAGTTTGTAAGAATTTTAACACAGACATGACTTTTAAACGTTTACAATCAGTACAAAGAAACAAACGGTAGCTAATACTGTCACAAAAAAGACATATCTGAGTTAAAAATCGTTACAAATCATACAAACCTTAACGGCATTGTAGAAAGTGCTTTAAAATGAAGTTCGTCGCAAAATAAGAGCAAGCTTAAGAAAAAAATTCACGGACAACAAAATAATGTTTTCATTAAGTTTTGTTGATTTAGAAAGAAATGATTGCAAATGAAAATTTTGTATTGAATTTGATGAATTTTTTTTTTTTTTTGCTTTTCTTGTAAATTCTTTAAATGATGATTATTTTAATTGTTTTTTTTTCTTTAAGCGCAGGCACAAATCGGTTTTGTTTATGTTATGTTTTTTTTTACATTTGGTATTTTTTATCCAAAACTAAAAAGAAAAAAACAAGAACTGAAAAAAAAAATGAAAATAATCTAAATTAATATTTTCGTCTTTTGCATTAACATTTTTTATTGTTCTTTTTTTTTTTTTTTGTTATTTGACTATTGTTTTGTTTACGTATATTCTTGATAATTTATATCTAATTATAAATACTTTTCTATAAATAATGTATTTTACATTTGTAGAGGTTTTCCATTTATTCACAAGTTACTCGGAACTTATTTTACGCATTTTCCAATTACCTCGCCATTCGCAAGTATTTTTTATGGTTTTTATGCACGACCAAACAAATTAATATATTTTTATTTTATTCGCGTTTTCACCAGATTTTCCCAAATACTTATTATTCAAATTCCAAAATCAAACACACAAAAACTTATAAATATCTATTTAAAATCATCTAAATGCCAATCATCCCATTGGCTTCAATAGGCCGTTGCATGATGCATTAAGTGATGTTGATGATGACTAAAATGATTTAAATGATTCATTGGATCGGGTGGTGCGGCAGCGGCCACAGCAGCCGCTTGATACCAATCATTTGTTGAATGATGATGATGATGTTGATACAATAGTGCTGTATGTGGATTATGATGATGTGGATGGCCAACAATCATCGATGAATTTGGATTCGTTTGATGGGGATGATGTAAATGGTGTGGATGATGATGTGTGGGTGGCGGTGGTGCAGCTATATTTGATGTACTGTACGGTGATGTGGATGGCATACATGTTGAGGAGCTTACATTTGATGATGCCATAGCGGCGGCAGATGGTGAACGATTATGCGATGAACTGTGTTCGGATTTAATTGATAGTGGTGTATGGGATTTCATTGAATGATTATCACCCGGATTACCGCTAACACCTAAACGTGAATTGGCTGGTGGTGTTTGGGTACCGCCGGTTATTACACTTGATGAACTTGAATCGTCTTCACCTTCGCTATCATATGTATGGGCTGGTGATTTTTCACCTAAGCTTCCGTGAACCTGAAAATGATGAATACATTTTATTAGATTCTTCTGCATGTGTGAGCTAAGATATCGATTGTATAATTTTATGAAATTAATGCTTACCTTCATGTGTTTTCGCAATGACGATGGATGCGTATAGGATTTGTCACAACCATTGACACGACAATTATATGGTTTATCAGATGTATGAACGTGTGAGTGTTTCTTTCGATCAGATGAATTTGCAAAACGTCTATCACATCCTTCATGTTCACATTTAAATGGTTTTTCGCCTGAAATAAAAAAAAAATGGTAAAATTAAATAATTGTTTAATTTATACAAAATTCAATGGATGGCAATATTTATTCTACATTCACAAATCATATGCTCGCTCCTCTCATAAAAATCCATTCAAAATGAAACAATGCTAACAAAAGTATTAAACATAAAAAAGTCAAGGACAATTTTTATTATTTTGTAACAGAGAGGCCATTTATAATTTCAATCCTAAGAACGGAATGACCAACCATATACAAATAAAAATATATACATTTTAATATTTCATTTTCAATGAGGGAATACTATTTGAGAGTGAACACTTTAACAAATATTTCTTTATATCTGAATGAGTTTTAAATTGTCGTTTATTGTTGTTATTGTGCCAATGCAAAATCAGGAAGCATCTGCTATTTGATGCGTGGGGTGCTGAAACAGAGCTGATGCTACAAACATCACAATAGTTTCTGTTTTTGTTATTTTCCTTTTACATAAAATTTATACATTTGACTTTGATGAGACAGACAATTTCTTATTTTATATTTGGACCACATATTTTAAAATTCTTTCGAATTTTTCATATCAATATACTGGTGTTTAGATCGAAGTGGTTGCTTGTGGGCGTTGAAGCAATTACCGAAAACATAAATTCTATTTTTTTTTTCCATAATTTTATATGAAATTTATTCAGTGTTTCGTTTGACGCTATATTTAACAACAACAACAACAAAATTATATTGAAACGATGTTAAAACTGGTACACAGAAAACACCATCAAGTTCAATGTCATTAAACATTATCAATTTTTCCATTATCATAAAATCGAAATCGTTTATTATTGATTTTTGTATATTTGAAAAAAAAAACAATTTGGGTTTTAAATTTTTTTTTTTTTCATATATTTTTTTTCTTTCTCTTGAAAAACAAAAAAAAAAAGTTGAAAAACTTGAAATATGGCCATAAATCATTTTCTAGTAAAGGTTCATAAAAACGACATACAAACATTTTTCGAATATCTTTTTCTGTTTTTTTTTTTATCTGGAATTCTCTTCTATTTTTTTGACTCGTAATATTTGTTGAATTGTGCCCGTACCATGATTGCCTTGCCTTGCCTTGCCTATAATATAAATATGAATGCAAAGAGAGCTGTAGATATTTTGGGTTGTCTTATACCCGTTCGAATCGAATGAGGTACCTATTTTTCTACGGGCTATGAAACTATGTATGGTTGGTTCTATGGGCTTATGCTGATAAATTGTGCCATATTAATATTTTGAAACCAAACAGGAATATATTACTTTTACAATGAAATAAGTTTTTTTTTTTGTTTGTTTGTTAAAAGTTAAGTTACATTTATTGAGTTTTTTTTTTTCGGTTCGATTGTTTGGAATTCGCAGAATATGTATAATATTTTTCAAAAATGGTTTTTGAGAAAAAAAAATCTCTTATTGTAGGTTTTGGACTGTCAATTTTCTTAATAATGATGATAGAACATTTCAATTACTTCAAACGACAGAAAACTGATAGCATATGAGCTAAGAATTAGATAATTAACAAAAATATTTATTTGATTGAAGTAAAATCACGTTAAAATAAAACCATTAATCGTTCCAAAGAGTTGGTCAGATTACTGGTAGATTTTGATTCTTGATTTAAGAATGTTTTCCAAACCTCTACTTCAATTGCACTTCGCACTTATTTGCTCACTTAAATTTTTGAAATGTGTTTCAAACATTACCCGTCTTATCACTCTATTACACTTAAACAATAGTCAAATGTAGTTCTGAGATGAAATGTAGTCATGAGCACACTTGTGATCGCACTTCGCAAATGAGTGCGAAGTTCGAGTGAGGTAGACGTTTCGGATACACCATAAATACTTTTTGACTCTGTGACTATGCAAATGCAACGATAAAAACATCCATAAATTGAATGTGTACATTTTGAAATATATTCAATTATCATTTGAATATGCGAATTTTCATACATTTCAAACACTCAATCGGAATATTTGTCACCAATCAGATACAATTCAACGTTCACAACTCTTTCAAAAGAGAACTTATCGCTGTTACCTGCCAACATTCACTAAATACGTTAACCTGCTGTTGTTTCTTATTTTATTATTTACATTTTAATGCTCATAAACTAACGACCTTCATATTATTATTACTCTCAACCAACCAGCCAACCAGTCCTAAATAAAATCATTTGTAAACCATTCGATTTTAGATAAGTGTCTTAAGGGAATTGTAGAATCTGTAAGATTCTCACACACAAAATCGACTTCTTCTTTTTTTATTAGATATTTTGTTTGTTTCTTTTTTTTTTCGTTTTGTTAAATCATTTTATAAGAATAATTTATAGCATTTTATAATCGCATTTAATCTTATTTCTTTCATTCGGTGTTTTTTTGTTGTTGTTTGTGACTTGTTTGTCTGTTTAATACGAAACCGTCGTATACGAATTATTATATTTTGAGGACCAGCTTTTTATTCTTAAAAGGAAGAAAAAAATATTTTGACTTCTTGTATTTTTCGTTGTGTTCAAAATTTAATATCGAAATAATAGAGAAAAAAAATAAAATTCACATCCCTTAAATTGCTATTTGGACAGTTTTAAATTGCGTAACAATAAATAGGATCATAAAAATTAATGATCATCCTTAAATTATAATTTTTCCATTTTTCACCATTTCTTCTATTTTTTTTTTCATAAAACATTTACATTTTGGGTCTTTTTAAGACTTCGAATTATTTATAGTGGAATTAAGAACTTATTGTTGATTTTAATAGGGCTTAATTTAAAGTTAGGTTTTGTATTTGGAAATAATAATGAGCTATATTTGTTTGTGTGTGTGTGGAATTTTATCAGAAAATTTTTCAACGATTGATTTGATTGGATTTAACAGAAATGACTAAGAAATAAGTTGAGGTCATTTCAAATCAGTTCAGATTACCAAAAATCGTTTAATGTTACATTCACACAACTTTATTCCGGTGATCATCATTCGATCCTCAATCAATCTGAATTGATTTGAAAATGATATGCCGAACGATAGATTGAGATCATTCAAGTGATCAGAAATAGATAGCAGTTCAGCTAAGAATCATTCCAAAACATTTTCATTCAACTACTTATTAAGATCGTTCCAGATCACTAAATGCTACAATAATCACCCCTAAAACTAATGATCACCATCCATCGATCTTAATTGATCTCAACAAGTTCGATTCAATATTTTGGCACTAGATCATCGAATGACATTCATCCTTCATCAAAGTATATATATTGATCCAAATGTCTAAATACATAAAATGCAATTTTCAAATATTGTACACAAATAAACAAATAGTCACACCAAAAAAAAAAAAAAATTGCATTAAAACCAATTTCTTTCAAGACCAAAACTTACAAACAGTACTACCAATTTTATCATGATATGCATGAACAGAGGACATACATAAAATAGACAGAACTTAAACCATTATAAAAACGTAACACACACCAATTGTTCTCTTTTTATTGTTGTTGTTATTTCTCAGGTCGTAATTTATATACTTTTATGACCTTATAACGTCTAACAGTTTTATTCTTTCTTTTTTTTTTAATATATTTCCATATTGTTTTGGTGACCGTGGGCGTTTCTTTGCGATCATAAGAAAATTATGATCCCATATATTATTTAATCATATTAAAATAAAATAAATACCTGTAATAAGCAAAAAAAAGAAAGAAAAAGATATGATTTTAGACGAAGGTTGTTTCTCTTCTGTTTTTTTTTGTTCTTATTAAATATTTAAAATACCTTAACTGATTCTCTTCTCTCAAAATCAAATAGTTTTGTGTTATTCATATTCACCAGTCATATTTAATTTGTATATGAATTGACTATTGAGAAGGGTTGATTTTCACAGTCCATTAAAAACATTATGTAAATATTTTTATTACATATTTTGTTTTGTGTCATAAGATTCACAAACAACAAAAATGATTTATTGGATCCACAGAAAAAAAAAACATTGAAATTTTGATTGAAATTAACGTTTGTTTGTCTAATTGTGTATAAATATATTCTTGTTAATGAACGATCGATGATTCACTAGGCACAAGCTACTGGCATGGCAGAGGTTACTTCGATGGTTTAAATGGAAATGTGATGAACACGAACTTGCATAAAATATAATAAAATTAAAAGAAAAACAGAAAATATGTATTGGTCGGCCACAATTACAGTATAAGATTATTTGTCTCAAAAAACAATAAACGAATCGTGTTTAATAAATTTCAAATTACATACAAAAAAAAAAAAAAACTGAATGCAACAGAACTTTAAACGGGAAATGAAGACATGCTTCGATGAATATAAAAGAAACAATATTAAAAGGAAATCATTTTTGTTTTTTTTTGTTTTTGTTTTCTTTTTAGTAAATATCAAACAAGAAACGAAAATTCTAAAGATTTCTTTTTTTTTTCTTTCTAATTCATACGACGTTTAAATGGTTCGTTTCTTGTGCAAGCAAATTTCTTTGTTCAAATGTTTTAGAGAATCACAATCATTTTTATTAAATAATAATCAATTCGGTTTTATCCCATTGTATTGAACAGAAACATTTGGAAAGAGAATTGCTTTAAGATTTTGATTGATTCGCTTGTTATTTGAAACGCACCCGCTAAACCAGCAAAATTAATACATAAGAAATATAAAAAAAAACGACTTCCACCTCATCTCATCACATAATCAATTATGCTCTTTATTAAACATTTATCGATTTACTTTTCTGCTGTTAGCTTATGACTTAGAACAGAAACAAAAACAACAAAAAAAACAATTGGCTTCAGGCTGAATTCAAACACGTTTCAAACCAAACATAATCCGCCATTCATTTCAATCTATAATAATTTAAAAGCCACTAAAAAAAACTTGAGACTTTTACTCTTTTTCATATTCATATTTAATTATCTATGTTCTCATTAATATTTTTATTGATATCGTTTGTTTTTCGTATTCGTTTTCGTTTTTTTTTGTGTTTTGTGAAATAATGATCTTCAGTTTTAAATACTGTTTTTTTTTAACTTTTATGATCATCACTTTTATTTTATGATCTTTATGTGTTTACTTTTAAAATTATATTTAAAAATAAATTTCAAGCCAACAAGTCATAAATAAACCGAAAATGACTTCATCGTATTTCTGCTGAAAATATATATTATTATTTGTTTATTTATGGGCCCCGGTGCTGTTGTTTCGTTTTTTTTTAATAAATATATTCTAAAAAACCACTCTCGGTCTATTCAAATGTTCTTTCTGCCTTGTTTGTATATATTTGCATATTCTTTGTAATTGAATTTGGCTCAAATATCGACATAAATTTCTGTTCACTTTCCTTAAAAAAAGATTTATAATCATTTTATTAAAGAACAGAAAAATAATAATAATAATAATAATAAAATGTGAGCCATAATATCGTCATTTTTCCGGATTTCATCACAATAAACCACAACAACAACAACAAGAACAGAAAAAAGACGAAGAAACATTCACATTTTTTTATTGCAATTTTATTATGGCTCCGATTTATAATTATGTGCAATATGCAATATTCTCAAATGTGAATCGTGCGTGTGTGATAAATATTTTTTTTTATTTATGTTTTCACCATCGCCAGCAACCAAAATTTTTCTTTTCTTTTTTTTTTTCTCAAAATATTTTTCATTCCAATCATTCCACTCTTTTTTCATTTTATAAAATTTATCATCCGTAATTTTAACCAAATTGTAATTTATTTATTAAGACAGACAGAACAGACCCGCAAGAGATATTTAAAAGATGAGAAAAAAAAATTAATAAACAAAACAAAAACAGAAAAAAAAAACTATCAAGAAAACATCGAAAATATTAAATTGAAATATTTTACTGGACGATGAGATGTGGATGATGATGATGATGATGATGATGATGAGATGGTATTTTAAATAATGTTCATAAAAATTTATTATGTTTTTAGGGTTTTTTTGTTTTATGTTTGGTACATTTTACTTGTCTGGTGGATGATTTTTCACATTTATTTGTTTTTCTTTTTATATATTTCATATTTTAAATACCAATAAAAAAAAACAATTGCATAAAAATTTAAAACACCATCAAAATGATATAAACAAATATAATTGCTGTAAACGGTTTTGATTGATTTATATTGATTTTGATGGTAGAGAGAGGAAACGTTAAATTACAATATTTATTTGGTCAATACATATATTGAATTGGTGAATAAATTATTTTCGTAACTGTGTATAGCTGCTGAAATAAATTGATTTTTAAATTGGTGGATTGAAATTTGTAGAACATATATTTGGTTGAATGAAGGGGTCAAAAGCCGAACGCAGGTGACGAATCAATAAAAAAAACCCATAAGAAGATTATTGAGTAATTCTCTCGTTTCTTGAATAGCAAACACAATCTTTGGATTGTCATTTAAGTGGAACTGATCATTTCGAAATTTTGGCGATGAATCATGAATTGTGTTGAAACTCGACCACTAAATCGAAGTTTTTGAACCACTCAATGCGCTCGCCACTGTTTATAATTCGTCGCCAGAGTTTCGAAATAGTCAGTTCCACTTAAATCCAAAGATTTTGTTCTATTCAAGAAACGAGTCGAGATTTACACACTAATCTTATCGTGGGTTTTTAATGAGATTTTCTCAACAAATCCATTTCGATCAAATGTCAATAGAAAATGACGTCCTGTTGGTCACTAATTTCTAAAGAAAATTCAAAAAAACTGTCACAAAACTTTAGCTAACTGTAAAACCTATTTGCTCTCATCTTCTATCCGTTCACAATAAGAACAAAAGTATGAAATTCAAAAACCATAAATAAAAATTCACCAAATAAAATCCATTAAAAAAAAATAAATAAAAATTCATACCTTCAAAATTTAAATACAACTCAATAAATTTCTACCTCTCTGACTCTGTGACTTGTTATATTTATTATGAATTGGGAACCTAATAGCCATAAATTAACCATAATATTATCTTTTAAATAGTTAATTAAATCACAAAATAACAAAAATATGCGGCTGCGATTTAAATCTTTTCTTATTTTTTTTTTTTAAAATAACTACAAGCTAATCTATTCATCGGTAATATAATAATTAATTAAATGATTCCGAATAAAATAATCAACCATTCATTCGTTCTATCAAACCAATTTAATCTTGTTGTCTTTCAATACAAATTGTCTTCTAATTTTTTTTTTTTTTTTCATTTTTTTATTTATGTATATACGTTTACTAAATGTTCTCGACCGCGTACAGATAAAAATGTATATACTCAAAATAATCGTTTTGTATATGATGTGACATGGCGTCAAACAACCTAAAATTATACAACATTTTGTTTTTTTTTTTTTTTTGGTTTTCGTATTATTTATTTGTGAGTGAATGTAATAGACATTCTTTTGATGAAGACTGAAGAGGAGAATACGATTGAAGAGAAAAAAAAAAACAAAACAAAACTCATTTAATTTATATCCATCGAATCAAAATATTATTAAACGCGTGCCCCATTATCTATTAGTCGCGCATCTCATCTGCGCACCACAATGTTTTTTTGTTGTTGTTGATTCTCGTTTAAACTTGGATGTGTTTTTTTTTCTGTTCTCTTCTACTTTTTTGTTTTATCATCATTTTTGTGTCCAGCCAGACACCCAGCACATTCACAAACAACAAATCCAAACATAGGCAATAATAATAATCCAATGTTTTTATGCTTTTTGAGATTAAAATCTTGTCCAGTTAAGAGAATTTAAATAATTTTTCGATGATGTTAATAATTTTTATGTATTCATGTTTTTGTATAATTCGTTTTTTGGTTTTTTTTTTTTTTTTTTGGTTTTCCAGTAAATTATTTGGCGCCCAATAAAGTATTTGAATTAATAATATTAGTTTAGATCTCTGGTTACTCACGATGGATTTGAAATTGAAGAAATTTTGAAAAAGAGGAAAAGAAAATAAAAAAATTGAAATATGTTTTGTTTATGGACATTATTTGTTAGTTTTTTCTTCTTTTTTTTTTTTTTGATCACTTGATTTGAGCTTAAGACAGAATGTTATTGGTGAGTTAGTCTGTATTATGTAAGAAATCATAAAATATAGCAAAGATTTTCAGATAATTGTATATAATTATATATGGGGATTTCAATATAAAATGATCGATTATTTTTGCTGAACAATTTTAATTTAACTTGAATTCTTAATATCAATGGAAACTTTATGCAACATTTATCTATAGTAAATCGATTACAAATCATGATAGTTGCAGTCCTCTTGACATTTCAACTTCAAGTCTCTTGCTGAAGTGAAAAGATTTTAACTAGCTAATAACAAACTATAAAAACTTTACTTTCGAATAATCAAAATAAGAACTCCTTAAATGAAACCAAAAAGAGATTAAAACATAATTTTTCAACAAATATACGCAATAATCTTCTTTTTTTTTTCTAAACCGCTGTATTCAATTCACGAATTGTAAATATTCTGTTTTTTTTTTTTATTTCTATACGATGATGGTTCTATTCTCCATAATATTTTGGTATATTTATTGTGCTCGATATGTACAAGGCAACAACAACAACAACAACAACCAACATCAACAGAACATAAATAAAATACGAATATAACAACACACAATCAAAATAAAAGGGGGTTGTACAAAACGCACGTCACCACCAGACAAAATGGGGTGGTTTTTCTCTCTCTCTTTAATATATATATATATATAGAAATGAAATAATTTTATATACAAAGCAATTCTAAGCGCTGATGATGAGATGATGATTATGGGGTGGTTTGCATTTGACAATATACATATATATAAAATAATAATACTGGTATAGAGAGTAAGTTAGCTGGGCTATGTACACAACATTTCATATATAACAGAAAAATGTATTATAAACATCGGAAAATGTATAGAGAATCAAAAGTAAATACATAGAGGTATGTCTCTATGTGACCCATACACATCGTGTGGACTATATATGTATCTGTTTGTGTGTAGGTAAAACTCTGGCAATAGAAGACTGACTCTGACTTGACTATCCAGAATAAAATAAAAAAAAAATGGGAAAATAACAGTATAAGGGATTTAGATGTCAAGGGAGCTTTTCATGTTATGTTGTTTTGAGGGTACTGTGCGCGATATTTTACTATAGAAGCTGTTCATATACCGAAAATGTATATAAATTATGTGTTTATTTTATTTATATAGTTTTTTTTTTGGTGTTCGTTCTAGTATGACTCTGTTTAGCGAGTAGAACGATAGCAAATGTACCTCGAACCGAAAAACATTCGCAATAATAATATATCGTCAAGTATTTATTTTGGTGTTTGTGGAACATAGAACATTATGAAGAAGCAATGGCGAATACAAATACCAGTGAACAAAAACAATAACGCACAATGATCATAGATTTTTTTTATATTTTTTTATTTTATTCGTTTCTATTCTTTTCCTTTTATTGTAAATATGCTGAATTGCGTGTGAGAATGGAAATAGAAAAAAGTGAGACGAACAGCGATATGAAAATAGATATTTTAATAAATTATGGATAACTGTGAATGAGACAATGACACATGGCATATTGTTTTGGAAGTTTTCTTTTCGGAAGTTGTTTTTCATTTATTTATTAATTAATTTGTCAAGTTTTTTTTCTTTTTCTACTGAAATGGTCTGAGCGTTCTATTGAAAACGTTTAGAATGATAAGTTGAAGGTTTTGTCATTCATCGAAAATAGGAACTATGGACTATTGAAATAGAAGTACGGATTTGAAAAAAATATTCGATTTGAATGAAATTTTAACCCGCATGGAATTGGATTGTTAATAATAACGACTTAAGCCAACATTTTAAAATCTATTTTTCAATTCATAATTGCTTAAATATACCATCAAAAGCGCTTCCAATCATGACATTATTCTTACGAGTTTTCTCTCTGCCTTCTTCATAATGCGTAACCAAAACCAATCTTAAGCTAATTCCATGACCTAATTTGTTTATTTAAACCTTTTAAATCCGTGACGATGAAATTAGTCAATTAATAATAACCGTTTTATTTTTTTTTTTTTTAAAAAAAGAACTTATTGATTTTTGTTTCATTATTTTCATCAACGTTTAGGTCACAGTAGTAATAACCTTGCCAGCCATAACAACGTTTATGGTTTCAGTTACGCTTTTTAAATGAATATAAAATATTGACCTAGCTCGAATTTAAAACATCATTTTTCATAAAAATTCAAGACAGAATGCAAGAGAGAAAGAAGAAAAAAAAATAAGAATGTAATTAATTAAAAATCTATTTTACAGATTTATCAAATCAACAAAATCTACTCTTCAGATTTCATCAACACACAAATTGTATTTTGTAGGATGGTTCAGTTATTATTATTATTTTTTTTTTCATCTTCTAAACCAGCAAAAGTACGCAGTAAGAATAACAGAAAAAAAACGTATATTTAGAAAAAAATTAATATAAACCTGTCAAAATGCTAGCCACCGACCATGGCTAGTAATAATATAGTTTGTTATCTTTCTGTTAATTAATTATAAAATTTTAAGTCTTTAAAAAAATCTAACAATTCTATCATTCGTTTATAGTTTTAATTTGTTTTTGTTGCTCAATGATTCTCGTTCTTTATTTTTTTTTTTTTTTCATTTTTAATTAATATGAACAGAATTTTTTTATTGGTTTATTAAATAATTTAAAGGACGACCACATCATAATAATATCAATTAGTGTTTTATTTAAATGTGCATAATTTTTCAAATTACTATTTATAATTATAAATGACGCGACTGTAATAGCATTTCACGAAAGAAGCATCAAGGATATACAAAAAAAAAAAGAAGTAAAACAGCACTCAGTGATTCCTCAATGTAGTTAGTTGCTTAGAACAACAATCATTTATTAGGCTTGTCGCGGCAAGAGATAAAAATGCTTCGCTACTGTAAGATGCTGTATGTTAAACATTTAAATTAAAAAAAAAATCATATAAAATAAACATACAATACAGCATCTATAAAATGTATAAATTGCGAATTGAAAATGTCAACGTGACAAGCCTTATACGGTAAAACCAGGCGAATTAAAACTCGCATGTAGAGCTCTGGTTCGAAGGACCAATACGAGGTGATGAGATGGGAGCAACTGCAATAAACAGCTACAGTTTTACTGGGTTGCACTAATAACTTGGGATTTGATTAGAAAGCACAAAGACAAAGATGTATAATACTTAAAGAAGTTGAAGAAATGTCAAAAGTTACGATTTTTAATAAAAAAAAAACCACACTTTTTTATGGAGCTAAAGAAATAGACAACCATCGATACCAAATTTAAAGTATACTGCATGCTGTTCATAAAAATGCATAAAATAGTTGATGCAAACAAATAATATAAATAACAACAGTAACAAATCTCACGATCCACACAATATACCAACATAATTAAGTTTAGTTTACACGCTCGTTAAAATCCTTTTAATTTCGATCATATATTTTCATAATGAAAAAAATAAAGCAAAAAAAAAAAAGTACTCCAACCACCAGATAACATTAGAGACAAGCGCATACAGTTTCACAGTATCGCATATATATAATTGACAAGTTGATAGCTCGTAAAATATATTACAATTTTGTTGTTGATGGTATGTTTTGCTCTTGGTTTTCTTACATCGGTCGCTTGAATATGCAAATCTTGTAAATATAGTCGATTTGTAGTAAGTAAGTTAATAAGAAATAAAACTTCTTTTATTTCTTTTATTCTTCATTATATTCGTCTTGAAATTGAAATGAACATTTTATACACGCATTTTATGTCAGAAGACCTTTTACTTTATCTTTTGGAGAGATACTGATTTTTGCTAACATAAACAATTTTTCTTCTACATTTTTTTTCTTTTTTTTTTTATTATTTCGATGATTTCAATTTTTTGTCGTCATTTTTATTGAACAAAATAAAAATATCAGACCTGCGCGCTATTTCGTAAAATTAAATATGCATTTTGCTCTTTTTTTATTCTCTTATTTTAATTTGCAAAATAAAAAAGAAAAGAAAAAAAAATTGCACTTTGTAAAAATGTCAATTCCCATTTTGTTCGTTTTTACTTAAAAATATTGGTATAAAAAACGTAAATAATATTGGCCATTATCTTGTTGTCATGAGACAATCCTCGCACAGCAAGTTATCCACCCACCGACTACAATTTCCGTTCTATGCGCGAGATATATTCGACATACTCATTTTTTTTTTTTATGTGTTGGAAATGTTGTAACTATAACGCGAAAAGGTGAATTTTCAGTTGTATGAAAGGCCTTCGACAAAAACTAAGAGCACAGTTTCTACAGATTTTCAGTACACAACTTTACTTTGATAGTTTATATTAACGTACGGTTTAAAATCCAACAATGGGTACCTATCTTCTAAACACATATTGTTTTTTTTAGTCATTTTTGGGTTGTATTAAAAAATGGCTAGACAATCAATGACAACGAGTTTCAGCTGAAAAATTTCATTATCGATTTTATATAATACCAAAATCTGAACATTAAACACCTTAAATACCATCTTCGGATTTTGTTCTTCACCAACACAGTATTATCAAAGAAGACGATGGAAAATAAGAAAAGAAGACATACAACATCTTAATTTGCCAAATGATGGGACGTACTTTTAATGTATAATAAATTATTTATATGTATTTAGGAATATCATCGGATGGTGTGTATATGTTATGGAAAAGAGGTACATGATGATGACGATCATTGGCCTGATATATTCTTATATATAAATACGAAAAATATAACAAACCAGACGATAGGCAATATATCCCAGTCATAGTCGGATATATAGACTCACTCACAGCAAGTACAATTAAGCATCGTTAATACCACTTTGTCATTTGTAATAACACCACCATAACTCGCACCACAAGCAAAAAATTTGTTTTAAATGTGAAAAGCAGCAGAAGAGAAGACGAATTATATTAATGTTCATTTGTCAAAATATTCGCTTTGAAATGCGACGAACCAGAACAATTGTCTTGTTCTATGACCATAATGTTTATTATACATATATAAATACAAAAAATGTATATGAAAATAAATAAATATAATAAACGATTCAATTCGTTCTATGTACTAGAAATATATCGAGAAAATAAAAATAATGTACAAACAATAAGAAAAATAAGATGTCAAAATGAAGAAAACGCTTTAATGAATTGTTTTCTCTGGGTGCGCACAGCACAATGTTTATTTATTTACTTTCAAATAGATTTTAATGCACTTCTTTCTTTTTTTTTTCTTGTTAACGCACAAAGAAAGAAAATCTTTTAAAAATAAACAGAACCTTAGTTTTGGTAAGACAATAGTTGATTGCTTCAATCTGTAACATACTTACGCGATAAATTTGTTGAGAAAATGTAAAATAAGAAGTAGCTAATTTTATAATTAGAAAGTTTCTGAAAAGATGGTTTTTGTATTTTTGAAATAGTGAAATGTGTCAAGATGATGTTAATGCTTTGCTCAATGTAATAATGGAAACTGTATAGTCT
Organism: Catotricha subobsoleta; assembly: GCA_011634745.2. Lineage (NCBI taxonomy): Eukaryota > Metazoa > Arthropoda > Insecta > Diptera > Cecidomyiidae > Catotricha > Catotricha subobsoleta. The sequence goes on from JAABKK020013510.1 coordinate 17,605, forward strand.
TTCTAATGTTTTTTTTTCTTATATGTATATATTTTTGGTGTAGTTTATCTCATATATGTTTGCTGTTGAGAACTTACACTTCTAACTTATAAATTGGCCTCAAAATAGAAATACTCGTTTTATTTCGCGCGCAAGCAAATGGAAAAATTGTATGTTTCTTATCATTTTTCATCCATCTGAAAATATTGAATCATGTCTCAGAGGTGACCTCTACAACATCTAGATTTCCATTTAATATTAAACTGTGCCACTGTTATCGATTTTCAAAAATCTCGTCATTTTCTTATATATAAATATTATTTATGTTTTTTTTTTTGTTTTTTATATTCTTAATACAAAAACATTTGTTTTACTGGTGACTATATATTTTACAGTTCACCACTGTCTGATAACATATCTCCATAAACATATTAACATGACTGTCCTCATTTCAATAATATTAAATACAACCAATTAAATTTAAACATAAGCACATTCATTTCAATGAATATTATTGATTTGCAAGCTAAAAAGTACACATGTTTCAGTTTTCCATTACGAATTATATTATTAATCGAATATCACGCACAATTATTTATAACATTTTTGTATTTAAAAAAAAAAACAAAATGTTGTAAATGTATTGCGTAGGTAAAATTATGAAGAAAACATTTCAGTTCATAAGAATTATGCAAGATTTTCGTTAAAAAGTAAAATGATTTAGTTTTGTTGAGCTTCACAGAGTCTGAGATTGCTGCTGTGTAGTGTTGGTGTAGGGATATGTACTGAATGAAAGATGTAAATTCTAGAAATTAATAATTGATATGTTTGGTATCAACAGTCCACGAATCTAGGCTTAGCCTGTTAGATTAATTGACAAGCCGGTCTCATCTCTCTCATCGATCTGCATACAGCACAGTTTTTTTTCGCGGTTTATTGGTTGAATTCGAATATTATTTTGGTTCAAGACCGTCCTGCAAAGCAAAGTTGGCTACGGCACTGAGCAACACCACATAGATAATCCACAAATTCTTAATATCATATACAAAATACAAAGAATGCCATTTAATCTTCTAAGTCTTACTTTACTAGATCAGTAGTTCGCAAGCCATATAGGTACTTCAATAGAAATTCTACATTTCTGAATGAAATATCGAAATTTAAAACCAAAACCTAACAAATCACAAAATATAAAAAGGCAACAAAATCATTCGATTCGATTCGATTTAACCAAAATCTTATAACAGCCTTACAAACCATTCAAAAAATATACTTAAAATGTGATATCACATTACAAATTTCATTTGCATCTCCATCATAATTCACATTAAACATCATTCATAACAAATAAACGATCGATACTATTAACAATATAAATAAATTTCGATGATCGCTTTTAATACCTAAACATTTGCACAAAATCACATTTAATTTATGAATTATTATCCATATATATGAATGTATTTGTATTTATATTCCTTCTATTATTATCCATATTATTATTTATAAAATAAAATACTTGTTTTCCATTCTCCGTATTCACCATTTGACTAAAACAGACAACAGAAATAAATATATACACAAAACGAAATCCAATCACCGTTAAAACATTTTTTTCCTTTTTTTTTGTTAATGTTATAAATAAAATCATAACTTTACCATATTTTATTAAATATTTAACTGCAATTGCAATGTTGATTCAGAAAATAAAAATACAAAATTATATAAATAAAAAGAAGTTGCCTGAGTTCCCGGGATTTTGAATTGTAAACGCGAATCCAATATATTCTCCACTCATACAATCAAAAACAATTACAACTGGACTGCGCGAAAGAATAAGTACCATAATATTCATTTCAAATAATTTTGTTTTTTATTTTTATTATATTATAGTAAAATGGCAAAACATTAAATTTATGTTCTTGTCGAGTAGTTTATAATAATACTGGCGAAAAACAGAAAAAAAAGAAACCAAAACAAAACCAAAACAAAACGAAGAAAAGGGAATGGAAATAATACAAAAAAATATATATATTCTGTAATGCATAAGCTCTGGTCGCGTATCAATTTTTGAACCAGAGAGAAGTACATCTGAACCAACCAACCCAAAACCTAAAAACAAACAAAAAAAAAACCAAATCTACATACATTCGTTTTATAAGAGATTCAAAATATGGATATTGGATTATATGGCGCATTTTTGCATTATATATATGAAAATTGTATGGTTGGTTGGAACAATAATCGTTTTTTTTTTTATTTAAGTTTCTTGTATTTTCAATATTAACAAACATGTTCGAGTTTGGTGGAATTATTTGTAATTTTCCACCAAGTGCACGATTTCTGCAAAAACTCTCTCATAACACAATTCTGCCCGTTTTGTGTGTGTTTTTTTTTTTTTTTTATTCATAAATAAATGATGTGATTTATGTGACACAGTGATTTGTTTAAGTATAATTTTTCTGTGTGAGCCATTTTTTTTTTTTTGTTGCATTTTCTTCTTCTTTTTTGTTGCTGTTTATTTGAAGTTGAATATATTATTTTATTATTATTTATTAGAAATTATTATTTGAACGATTTGTATATATATGTTTGTGTGCAGGTCGCCTCGCTTGAACACGAAATTTCCTGGGAATTTTATTTGAAATGGCATCGAAAACATAATTCGTATTGACCTCTAATTAGTTGAAATGAACGGATTTTTTTGTTGTTGTTATGCAATTGTGGCGTCGGCAATAAAATTAGATTATTATTAAAATGGTTAAGTTTTGAAAATTTAAGTATTGAGCGACAAATGGAGTTATAGTGATATAAAAAAGGTAAACAGTTTGTATACAGTTGGTTAGTTAACATTAACTATTTGTAAATTACCGCAATATGTGGAAAAAAGTGACATTGTGAAACAACAGTTAATTGGTAAGTATTTTTTTTTTTTTTGATACATGAAAACTAAAATGACCGAACTGAATTACGAGAATTTCGTACATTAGAAATATAGCTGTGATATTTAAATGCCCGTCTAATCTAATCTAACAAGTCCGAGGTATTTTATTGCAAAGTCAACAAATACAAAAAAAAAATAGAAGGAAAAACTCAGTAACACAAAACAATTTGGTGCAAGACAGATAAATGAATGTACTTATAAATAAAATAAAACAAATAACTAAAAAGAAACAAAAGTAAAATTCACAAAAATTCAGTTTGATCGTTTTAGTTTGATTGTTATTTGTTTATTACTCGCTTTAGTAATCTGAAGGTTCTTTAATCGATTAGTAGAGCTCATAAAGGTTAGTTAGTCTCCTAGTAGCAGGAATGGATGTCGGTGCGTCAACTATTATTGTCGACAATTTTGTGTCGACAAAATCTAATTTGCGCATCGACAATGTCAACAATCAGTCATAATTTAAAAATTTCAATTTTTGCAAGTTAAGGTCAAACATAACTACGCAAATTTGCATTGAAGGTCAATTTTTAAAATTGTTAGCCGTTTCTTTCTTCTTTTTTTATATTATTCTATAAATTTTTCTAAATTGTTGACATGTCGACATTCTGACGTGTCAATAATTCGTCGTCAACAATTGCAATTATCGAATGACATCGAATTGTCGGACACGCACATCCCTGCCTAGTAGTCATTTAGTCCCATAATTCGTTTTAGTAGTCATTCGCTCCTTTAGACGTTTAGTAGCCATATATATTCATTAGTTGCTTGATTAGAAGTCGCTTAGTAATCATATAATCCTTTTAAAAGTTTAGTCAAATGGTATTTATTTTGAATACGATATATAATATATATACATTAGGGTGGATCGAATTTTTCAGAAGTGCCGGTACCATCATTTTTTGAGTAGCATTTGGTCTCCTGAGTAACGTTTAAAAATGATTTTGAAAATAAATTAAATTTCGATATGCTTAAGGCTCTTGAAGTTGTCGAAAATGCAATATCTGGTCCTATTTAAAGCACCATAATTTAGTTTCGTTACAAGTAATTGTATTTCTGTATTGTCCAGCAGT
>JAABKK020013521.1:0-21595 GCA_011634745.2 Catotricha subobsoleta
TTTATATTCGTCTCTCGTTCTTTTTTCACAATTTTTCAAGTCAAGTTCCTAGAAACTTGTGTGGAGTATGGGCATTACGAACTTGTGCAACATTTTTTCAATCATGGGTAATATATACTTCGTATAGAAAGGCTGTGGGGGCACTGTTTCATACAAATTTTATGTGCACATTGAAATTTGCTCATGGCACTAACTGCTCTATGATTTATCTCAACTTTCGTATAAACAAAAAGAAGAGAGATATAATGAGCAATTACTGCCATGAGCAAATTCTAATGTATTTCAACTTTTTCATTGTATACACTAACAGTGCCACCACAGCCGTTCTATACGAAATATATATTACCTATGCTAATAATAGGCACTTTCTATTTACTTCACACTCTTCGCAGCAAAATGGTTGTTCCTTTTAACTAAAGAGAATCTTCTTAGTAGATTAACTGCCGAAGGGTTTTAGCTTGTGCAGTAGTTTTGAAGTTCTTCAGAGGAAATCACAAATCTATAGAAGACTCTTCAGTTCCTCGAGTAAATAGAAAGCGCCTAATGTAACGGTACTATAGTAAAGTTGTAAGAACAGCTTTAGAGTATACGTATTTCATTTTAGAATATTTAGAATTATATAAATACAATAGATGGCAAGTCAAAATTTCGTTCGAAAGTGTTTAAAATATAAAAAAAAATGGAACAAAAAAAACAAATAAATAAATGGACGTCATAAGTTATTTAACATCCCCCCCCTATAAATTATGGTCACACTTGGTCACTTTTTTAACCAAATTGTCAACCCTCTCCCCCCCAATGGCGTGACGTCGTTTGTGAACGTTCCCTAACAAAATTGATAATAATTTGAACGAGGTATAGAACCAGAACTTAAACTTAAGATTATTAATTAAATTAATTAATTATTTTCACATAAATTTCAAATTTACGATAAGTTTAATTAATATGTTACATATTATTATATTTATATCGCCTACAGATATAAAAGTCCTACAGGCTGATTTAAATATTAAAGAAGAAAAATGAATTTAAATTTAAAAAAAGAAGCTAATTACAATGTGTAATTATTTTTAATAGCACCACGAAAAGACCTACGTGAAAGACCATCATAATTAGATTCTAGAAACGCCATTAAATAAACATTGCCTATCTGTGTATAGGTTTGCTAATATCATAATTATACTGATATTAATTATATTCACCACCACCAGACTTTAGTACTATCTGTGGAACCCTAAATTCCACCCTAAATTAGGCGCATCTATATGTCTATTAACAAGATCGAACATTGTGTCTCTACACCGATCAGTTTACATCTATGTACCACTACCCACCCACCCACCTACACGGCATCATAAATACTTTCCAATTTTCTTATTCTAATAAAAAGTATACGAATTCCTATATATACATCGCTAGCACGTTACGTCATAATTCATTTTTATAACCTCAAATCACACTTTGGTACCTATATTTTGTATGCAATATTGGTACCAAAGACACGTTTTAGGTTATATTTAGGTGTCAAGTGTCAAACGTGCTAGCGATGTATTTACCAATCCCAGTTAATGCTCGCAGTTAAATTATCTTGTGTTTTTTTTCCTTAGCTAATATAATGACCACGGCTTTCTATTTAAACGTAAGCAGTGTTGTGTAAATGATTAGAGTGTATCAGTTTAGTCAGTTTAGTACATATTAAAAAAAAATTGCATTTTAAGGTTTACAGCGTACGATTGTGTGTGTTGATGGATTTGCGTAAGTGTATGTTTGTTGCAAACCCCCAATATACTTTGTATGATTTTGAGTGTATTTGCGCAAATAATCGCACTGATTGGAATTGGATGGGATAAATTAAATGTTACATTCGATCTTATGAGATAGATGGAATCAAGTTGAACAAGTATTAAATATTTTCGAATAATTACCGGTATAATTTCAAAAATAAAAGATATGCACAATATAATTAAAAAACAATTTATTTAATTTTACATAATAAATTAAGTCATTTTGAACAATTCTTAACTTTAATTAGCTCAGTTTTAAAAATTAGAATATATGAATATTTGATTGATTGTTTAAAAGAAAGAAAAAAAATATAAGCAAACTTTTTTTTATCAATGTTCAAATTAAGTGCTATGTACCGGGTACCTCTATCACAGTTAGTAGACATTTAAACAAAACAAATACTATTTATTCATAAAACTTATATTGTTGGTAGACATATTTTGTACTTAAATATTGAAACTTATAGATATATTGGAGAAAAAGAATCAAGAATTTTTAAATTCTGTCAAAATGATATTTTCGCGAGATTTCATAGCAGCTACTATTCTATTCTCCATATCAAACTAAGAATGGTGATATGTAAATAACATTCACAGCTTTTGAAACAGCGACCAATTTCCACTATATTAAAACACAAGCGGATTGGAAACCGATAATTTTAAAAATTTTGATCCATCTCTTCTTAATTTTAAAATCGATATTATCTGTACATTATTTTAAAACCCCTAAAAATTATCTATACAAAAATTATTTTATGGCATGGCCGACTTATATAGAGAAAAAAACTATTATCTGAAACTTTTGTTTTTAAGTTTCTTAGCCAGAGATGAAATGATTTTTATGGATTATTTCTATTTCTATTAAGTCAGTATAAATTCTAAAATGATAGCACGTCGTAGAAGGAGCTTACAATTAAGAACCAAAATGTCATAAAATAACGTTTTGGAAGCCTTGCATTAAATGAATAAATTTATCTATTATTTGAAATCAAATGAGTGAGAAAAAAACTTATCATTAATTAATCTTAAATTAAATAAATATATATCACAATATTATGTACAAATGAAATATGTAAGTAAATGCATAAATAAAAATTTCAATTTTATAATAATTTTTTGGTAAACATTTTTATATACCTACCTTATTAAACATATTATTAAATTAATAATTGCATCACCATTATTGAAAATTGTTATCTTTGTACAAAACACGCAGGAAATATGTTTACCGAATAATTTGCCCAAAGTTTTATATTTCTTATAGAGATATATAAAAAATAAATATCTAACCTAATTGAATTAAGAACAATTACGTGGTTTCCAGAAAGAAATTGTTTTCAAAAAAAGATATTTATATATATATTCATAACTATTTAGGAGCAGAAACGTCTAGATCTCTAGATTATATGAGAAACATATTATCGAAAATTAATATTGAATGTATTTAAACCATATTTGTTTAATAAGCATCTTCGAACAACAATCCAGAGTTACTTTAGAGTCATTTATGTGTCATTGAACTTAAAAATAAAACGTACGTCCTCTAAGGTCGTCAAAATCGTTGATCGAAGACAGTTTTAGGGACAGTTTTAAATCCATGGATTATGCCAAAAGAAAATTGTAAATAAAGATTAATAATAAAAATTTAAATGCAATTATTATTATTTTGTCGATCTGAAAGTAACGTTTAACCAATTCATAATTAAAATATTTTCTATTTATATTTGTATAATTTTAATAATGAAATTTTATTTCGTGTATATCAATAAATGTGTATATTTTGCATAATTAGATTAATAATTTTTTTTTTCTTTAAATTATATTTTATTTTTATAAAAATTGGCCAACTTAATTATAATTATCAATATTTAATATTTGCATTTGTATTTATAATAATGAAATTTAAGTAAAATATATCATAATTAGCAAAGATCACTCATCATTCATTCGACAATACAAAAAAAAAAAAACAAAAATATAAAGTTGTTGTGAGACAGGAAAAAAATAGCCATATGTAATTCGAAAAAGTACAACGAAACTTCAAATTAGTTGCAAATGCAAAGTTTCTTTATTGGTATTGGGTTTAGAAAAAGAAATTTAGAAAAATTGGAATGAAAAAGATCTAACTAGCAGTTTAATTCATAATTTTACATAGAAATTTCTTTTTTTTCGTATAGTGTAGCAAATTCAAAATGCTGAACTTTTTTTTCGTATAGTGTAGCAAATTCAAAATGCTGAGCAATATTATATGTCACACAAAACACTACGCACCAATATATTATATTTAACTCTACTTACTTTTTACATGATCTTTTTTAATACTATATATAATTATGATAAATAATCAATGTATTTTTTTTTAAACATTTACTTATCGTGCATTGTAATTAAAATTTAAAACAAAACATTTTTCAAAAAAAAAAAAAAAACAAAAAGTTAAACTAGCAAAAGATGCATTAATTTCACTTAACATTTAATATATATAAAGATAAAAGCATAAAAATACTGGCACCATTGTTACTTTCTCTTTTTATTATTCAAACAACTTCTAATTTACCCAAACAACAAGGACAATGATGCACATCATTAGGCACTGCAGTGAAATCTTGTTTTAAATTCTTATCCTTTATTTCGGTAAGTAGATTTATAATTTTGGTAGCCGTTTCATGTGTATTTTTCATATTATCAATATCATCCAATTTTTTATGGTGATGATGTTGATCATTATTTTCATGTACTTTATGTATTGGTAATGTTTCACCAGCAACTTGAGCTACTTCATAATCACCATTTGCATTATGTGTTACTTCTGGTGTTGCCAATAAATTTCCAGTTGAATTTAGATTGTCAATAATCTGTTTTGTATTTGGATAACCCTTTTGAATTAATAATTGTTCAACTAGACCGTTTAATTGTTTCAGTTTGTCTTTCATATCTTCACGATCGGCCGCTATTCGATGTAACTGAATGTCTTTTTCAACTTCACGTTGCTTTAATAATCTGCGTTGTGTTTGATACAATGCAATATATTCGCCAATTGTTTCTGTTTCACTTTGTAATTGTAATACAAGATGCTCTAAACGTTGTTTTTCTTCGGTAAGATCGGCAATTTCATTCATAGTTCGTTTAAATCGTGCCTGTAGCTTATCCATTGCTTCATTTGTTGCAATATTAATGGTCGATGTAACCGATACAATGTCAGCATTGTCCGACACAGATAAATCTGAGTGTGCCAAATTATCAGGATTTTCTTTATTGTTATTATTAATGTTATCAATGCTATCAGGTGTTTGCTGATGCTCTAAAGGAACTTTATTATCGTCATTTCCCTGCATTTCAATATTAGCAACAGTAGTAGTGTTTAGTTTGCCGTGCCGTTCAAATTCTTTTATCAATTCATTTAGTCGTCTAATTTCTTGTTTTGCTGAATGTAATTGTTGTTGCAATGCATTTGAAGTTTTCTCATTATTGGCAGCATCATAATGTCTTAGACGATCCACTTCCTGTGACAATTGCAATATTTGCTTATTTAATTCAGTATTTTCATGTGTTAATCGTATCATTTCTTCATCTTTAAAGTGTAACTTATCTTTTACAGAGGACAATTCATGATCAACATTACCAAAGCGAATATTGATTTCACGTGATAAATGCTGTTCACTTTGAAGTTTATTGGTCAATTCAAGTTTATCGTTACTCTAAAAATAAAAACCAAATATTTAGATAAATTTTGTCATAAAAATAATTATTTAAGAGACTTACTAATTGCACAAATGCTTTTTGAATTTCATCCAATTGTAATTTGAGCTGTTGATTTTGAGAAACAGCACGTGATGCAGCAACTTTATCACTTTCAATTGTAGCTAAAAGATTTTTCGAATCGGGTGTTTCACTTCGTAAACGTTCTATGGTCGATTCAAGATCCGAAATTTCAGCGACTTTCTCAACTAATTGTTGTTGTGTTAGTAAATGTTGTTCATTATTTGACTTCAGTAATTTCTAAAATTGACACAACATAATAACAAATTAAATTATTTAAATAATTACTTATTTAGAATAATATCATGCGGAAGAGACATACATTTAAATCAAAATTTTCTTTTTCTAAATTAGTTAATTTTTCAGATAATCCTTTAATTTCTTCATTCGCAGAATCGCCTTCAGCACTATCATTAGAACTAATAATATTCTTAGTTTTACCCTCCTCACGTTGTGCAGCTAATTTTTGTTGTGTACTTATTTGTTTTTGAATTTGTCGCTCTAAATCTCGAACATGTGCAACTAAACTTTCTTCGCGTTTAGTTAATCGTTCATTTGCTACAACTAATTCTTGAACGCGCTGCGTTAAATTAGTTGATTCTTTAGTCAAATGCTGGACATATGTTTGATATTGTTGTTCGATGCGATCTCGATCTCCACTTAATTCTGATACAGTATTTTGTAATTCTATTATTTGACGTTCAGTTGCTATCTTCTGTTGCTGTTCGGCTTGTATAGTTTCATCCGTCTGAATTAAATCACCGGCTGTTAACTGTTCAACTCGTAGTCGAACCGACTCTAATTCACTACACTTCTGTGCCAATTCAGTTTTTAAAATCTCCAATTGTTTTGCCTTTAATGTTATATGATGTTGACTTTCGGCTGCTTCATCGCATTTATCTTGATAAATTTTTTGCAATCGTGTATTTTCAGCCTGAATATTTTCCAACTCGCTACGAAGTGTTTGATGTGATCCATCAGACTTTTGATGTGATAACTGAAATGTACTTATTTCTTTCTCTAGTTCCGTTACTCTGTAACGAGATGCATTAAGTCGACCTTGTAATTCTTCACAATTTGAAATATATTCGGTAGCCTCCTGTTGTTGTCTTGTTACTTTTGCCAATAAATCAGCTTTTTCCCCAACTAGAATGTTTATGGTTTGCACATGAGCATTTAATTCACTTTGTAGTTGTTCAGTAGCATTTGGCGCCTTTGTTTCATGATTTAATTGTTCAATCTCTGATTGAAGGCTTTCAATAGCGCTATGTTGTTGCATTACTTTAACACTAAGTTCATGATTACGTAATTTTTCTACTTGTAAAAGGCTAGCTAGTTCTTGATTGCGCTGTTCTAAGCCATTTTCATTATTGACTACCGTGTATTTCATATCTGGTGGGTTCATAGATATGGTATTTGCCGCAATACTGTTATCCTTTAATTCATTTTCGTGTAAATTATCTAAACTTGACTGAGCTCCAAACTTATTAAAAACATTATAATTCGTCTGTTGATGAGAAAAGTGAGGATTCGAAAAATAATTAGCCGTACTTGTTGTTGTTGTTGTTGTTGTTAGTATATCTTGTGTTCCTGTTACTCCTAAATTATTAATTGTTTGTGTTTCACGTCCGGAATAGAAATGATTTTCTTCATCTTGCTTATTATTCTGATTGAAACTAAACTGAACTGGGTCAAAGGCCTCAAAAATCACATTACTTTGTTGTTTTGATGCCAACACCGATGATTGTTCTTTGCTTATAATATTGTCATCGTGGCTAATATCAGTTTCTTTGTTATCGGTAGCTTGTAATAATGTTGAGACACTTGTTGTGGTAACATCACCTTTTCCTTTTGATTGAAATTCTTTTAACTGTTATAATGTAAAAAAAAAAAAAAATGTGAAAAATGTATAAGTATGTAAATTAATTTGACGTGTCACATAATGAAATGTATTCGTGCGTTCATTCAATACATATATTAGCTTTGTCACTTTAATTTAATTTACATTTGATTTTTTTTACCTTTCTTCTAGCAGCGGCAATTTTTTCTGCCTTTGCTTTATCTGCCATATTTCAAATTTATTTCTACTTTAATAAATATATAAATTTGATTTTCCTTAATTTGATTGTTTAATCTTCTAGTTTAAATGTCAACTTGTTTTGCATACACCGTGTCACTGTTCTGTCAATTGCGTCGATTTTCATATTCGAGCATTCCACCTACATATGCAAACTCTTCATAATATATAGCATTCTAAAACCCAACAAATGCATTAGTTCAAATTTAAAACATTTGATTTTCAACTGAGTTCACAGTTCACAGTTTCACAGTAGAATGAATGTTCTTAATTATGATTTTCCACTGCGCAAAGTTTTCTCAATATAAATAGGGGTTGAGAAAATGTTGCCCCATGAACACGAAGTAAATATTATATTATTTAAAGCAGCTGAAAAGATATAATGATCACTTTTGTTAATGTCAAATTTTCCATACAATATTTAAAAATTAAAATAGTTGATGTTCTAAATTTTTTGCGTGTTTTCAATATTTTCTATAATAACTTTTTTTATATATTCGAAAAGTAATTATAAAACAAATAAATAATTAAATTAGAAAGTAGAAAATATACTTCCTAACTGTATGTAAAAAGGTTCAAGCGTTCAGAATATATATATTAAATTTGTAAATCCATTCACTAGATGGCCATTTTTCAACATTTTGACTATTCAGCCGCCTTAAACACTAATAACAGAAAATAAGTCAAAATGTAGATTATCAGCGCATTCAAACTAGTATTATATATATATATATATATATTATTAATAATAATACTTATTTTATGAACTATTAACTGAAATTTCATGCATTTACTGTCAAATGTTCCTTAAAATAAGTATTATAAAACACCAGATTGAATAGGGTGTATTTATATGTGTTATTCAAATTTCCATTAAACACTTCGTTTGAGTATCTTGACTAAAATGATTTATATATCAAAACATTAGATTTCATTGAAACAAATGAAAATTTAATAATTCATAAATATCTAGCGTATCAATGATTCAATGAATCTCTTAATCGAACTCGATTAAATTCCTTAGAAAATTTTCAAAGTGGTAATTTTTCCACATTTTCAGGGAAAAACCATTAGACTGAGATTTAAAAGCGCGCCATCTGAGCATTCAGCAATACAGCATTGCTTGAAAAAAGTTCTTGTCAATTGTCAAACAGTGAAATGAAATAGAAAATATTACGTGTTGTTTACTCATCTTCTAAAACATTGACTGTGAAATGATATAAATTACATTATCTAAAATATTTTCCGCAATAGTATATCAAATTAATTAAATATGCATATAAATTATATGCGAATTGCAATTTATGCACTCACATTTTTAACATACGCCTATTCAGGCTATGGATCAAATATAATATATAATTTACGTGACGCAATTATTGCAGCAGAGGCAGTTTTTGGTGATGTCTTTAAGAACTTAATACATGTAGCCAAAAAATTTCAAATAGTTCATCAAATTTTTGATGCGGCCGTTGAAGAAAATTGTATATACAAATGTCCTGGAGGTATGTAAATTTCGCAATTGAATGCAATTTGATAATTTATAAAATTAAATTATATTTTCTCATAGACACAACGCCACAACGAAATAAATTCTATCAACCATCAGCAGATGGATGTGGATCATTAGGCGTAAAAATTAATACTGAATATCTGCCGGCTGTTGAAATGGAATCATGTTGTAATATACATGATATTTGTTATGATACATGTAACAAAGACAAAGAGCTATGTGATTTAGATTTTAAACGTTGTCTGTATAACTATTGTGATAGCCACGAGAAATCAGCGGTTGGTAATATTGTTGTTAAGGGATGTAAAGCAGCTGCAAAAATGCTTTTTACTGGTACAATAACATTAGGATGTAAATCATATTTAGATTCACAAGAAAGGGCTTGTTATTGTCCCCCACATCAGCAATCAACACCAAATTCAGACGCAAATCGGAATTATAAAAAGAAAACTAAATACTCTGGTGAAAATAATAACAATAATAAACAGAAGCCACCTAACTATGGATGGAAAGATCAGGGCGAAATGTAGTGGCAAATAAAAATATCAACTAAGCATTTCCTTTGTATTTAATATTTATTTCAATTGTTTAGTATAATAATTTTTTTTAACATGACAATTATACCTCTATTCATAGCTTTAAAGACAATAAATCCTAGTCGATTTAGTGTTATTGGCCTTTAACACGCAACTTGGCACCTTATTAACATTTTCCTACTTAAGTTTATATAATTATAATTTTTGCTAATATTTGGTGGATTTCACAATTTGCTTTAGGAATTAAGTTTCAATTAACAAATTTTTTTTTTTTTTTTTGAATTAAAGAATTTAGTTATGTTTTTATGATTGCGAATCATTTTGCTATAATTGAAAAAAAAAAGAAGAAAAAGTTATTAATATATCGAAATGTTTTCATCAAGATCGAATTCGATAAAATTGTTACCTACTCATTTTTATAATACATAATATTAAAAAATATTTGGCTGTTACCTAATTTGTTAAAAATAAAATAAAATACAAAAAAGAACATATTTATTATTTATATACCAAGGACATATTATATATATTATATATTCATTTTCTATGACACAGATGCTCAATATAGGTACTTTTACATATAAGTACAAACGATTGAACTGACTTTAATATTAAAGCAAGCATTAATAAGCATTAATGAACCAATTAAAGAAAATAAAGGGTGGTATTTAAATGGCCAGTAAAAAAAAATCAAAATGGTCAATAAAAAGATTAAAACAGTCAGTAACGCATTTTACGGTATAACTCGGTTAAGGAGCTATTCACAAAGACCAAATAATAATGTGATCATAGAACGTAACGTAACGTAACATAGCCCTAGCGGGGGAACCATGTCTGGATCTTTTGAGAACTGTGAAGTGGATTATAGTTTTGTCACTGACCAAAATTCTGTAGCTCAGCTTCTATAAATCGAAATAATTAAATATATGTTTTTCATTCATTTTTAAATATGTATAATTCTGTACGGCGGTTATCCTACATTAGTTCGTATCGTCTAACTTATGTTCTGACTTCTAACACATTTAGTGAGCGATTCATCTATATATGTTAATAGGAAATTATGAATAGTACGAGTATACGTAAATTATGATCTGAATTATATGTTCTGATGTTCTGAATTATAAACTGAATTATCGGCTGAATGCAAACTGCTATAAATTTAAGTTTCTATCGTCTAAATTAAGTCGCTAAAGCACCAATTTTTAATTTTTTGTATGTTCTTAATTTATATTTTGTTTGCAGTTTTAAAGTTTATGTTGAAATTTTTTGTCAAAAGCTATTGTGTGCAAGAAAAAGTCATTTGACACTATGCTCTATGCAACAATTATTATACATATTTCTCTTTTATATAATATTGCTGATTTTGTCTCGCATTATTGCATTTAGGTTTCAGTGTAAGAACATATAAGTTAAACGATACGAACTAATATGGGATAACCGCCTAAGTTCATTTGAATGATTTTTTTTTTTAATATTTGGTCACAGCATACAATTAGAAACATATTTTATAATGGCGCATTCAATATTCAACTTTTATTATTAATAATCCCGTATACTTTTTTGGCCGTATAAGCAGCGGTATAATTTTATGAAGATGAAAATAAAGATGTAATCAATGATTATTTAAAAAAAAAATAAGAATGGTTAACTAAAATATTTTTAATAGTATTTGGATATTATGTTGAAAATTAAAAAAACTACAGCCCGCTTCGGCCATATGAACCAATCCGCTTCGGGAGAACACTAATCAATTTTGTCAAACCCTCTTTCTTATGTCTTTTAAGAGAAGCAATAAGTATTGCACATTTTACCTATATAATATATAATATATATAATAATATATATCTATAATATAAAAGATAATGCAAAACAAATAATCAATATTTGAATTTCAGTACACAAATCGTCCCTAAAAATATCACTTCTTCGAACATTTCAAATATTAAATATGAAAGTTTCCAATTTAATGTTAATTACATTTCACTCGCATTAGAATCAAAACCATATATTCATTCATTATTCACTATATATTTGAATTACTTTATGCATCGTTAAGCATATATAATCTCAATAATTGATCTAACAAGAGAAATTTTCAAATTAGTTTGCGGTATACCTAAATTATACCTATATTAGTAGAAGTAAGCAAAGCAAATTGGTATTAGTTGTTGATGTGCAATGAATGTACGTTACTCTTATTTCATTATAAATGTTACATACCATAGATATTGTGTAAAGGTATAATAAGTGAACAAAAATCGCTTAGACCTATATATTGTATTTTGCGTATTTGCTTATTACTTTGAAATCACATAAATGCGGTGGGTGTAAGGGTGAGGGTACAGATACTGTTTATTTGCGATAAAATATTTAGTCAATAGCGGCGAACTCTGCTATTTATAGTTTGAGCAATATAATTAGAAAATGTTGTCATTTACATGAAAATGTAAAATACTCGTTGAAATATTTCTAATATTACTATTATTGATAAGATATATAAGTAATTTAACTGTATTTGTGTTATTGCGAATACCAAAAAAGTGTTTTAAATCATTTAGTTTAATATGATTTATAGTTTAAAATTTATAAT
Source organism: Catotricha subobsoleta (assembly GCA_011634745.2). Lineage (NCBI taxonomy): Eukaryota > Metazoa > Arthropoda > Insecta > Diptera > Cecidomyiidae > Catotricha > Catotricha subobsoleta. The sequence goes on from JAABKK020013521.1 coordinate 12,260, forward strand.
TAAATTTTAAGTAAATAAAGTTTATATAAAGGACTGGAAATACATGGAAAAATCCATATAAATCTATTTTGGTATTTGGTAATGGTTAGTTTCATCTGGTTATTTGATAAAAGGTTCACTGATTTAAATTGAATTAGTATTCTTTAAATTCTCAATTCTCCATTTATCAATTCTTCAAAGCATTTCAATGATGTAATCAATGTTAAGTCTGTGATACTGCTATTAAAATACTACTAAAGCTAATCACGTTAATTGTAATAAAATAGAAAGAAAAAAGGTAAAATCTTCATTCCAGTTGCTACTATAATTCCATCAAAAATAAAACCAATATGAAAGCACGAACGATCGTAAATAACAACATAGTAAAAGTTGTCTAGACTGTCACGTAAGTTTTAGTGTGTATACTGTATATGACAATATAGATATGGACATAACTACATAACTACATACCTACTACATATTATATTCATTATGCATAGAATAATTTAACCAAAAAATATTGCAACTATTCGTAAAATCTCTATAATATAAATTACTTTAAAGCTTAAACCATTGCATTCTGCCATCAAGTCGTATTATTCGTATCTAGTCAATTATATATATTATACAGCAAGTTTTATCTTTAGTAACATGTAGAATGTTGGATAGGTAGATATGAGTGACTATAAATGGTTATATGAGTACGTATATGAATAACTAACTGTATGCATTCAATGTACATTATGTGTAAGTTTAATGATATATAAAATGCATTATCTAAGCGTCAACTTATTCAGGACATTGAATTCATCTCTCAATATCGCGTCTAGGATTGGGTGTCGGTTATATTATTACCACATGGTATATTTATATGAATATATTGTAAGATTATAAAATATGGAATAGTATTTATGTACCTACGTTCTACATCCAAGGTTTATATAATATACAAACCTTGCCTACATCTGAATACCAAGCATGCATTGGTTTTAGTTTTGATATATAAACTATACGTCAGCTATATACCCTATGTTCGAATTTAAACAATTCAAGTTGATATGGTGGTAATGTGAAAATTGAATAGAAACAGCACTGGTTGGTATATAGGCAGTTGATGAAATTAAATTTATATACTCTTCACATATTACGAATTGAAAATTAAATCCAATTTCTAAGTGTAGTGTTGAATTTATTGACTTCATATTTTCATGTAATTTGTTGTATTTGTCAATGCTGCTTTAATTTATTTCCAAGTTTTCAGTACTTTATTTCAATTGTCTTAAATTTGATTATATTCAATAAATTTTAAAGCCGTTTTGTTGATTATGCAGGATACATTTCTATTTTATGTTTTTAATAATAAGAGTTACTATTTTTGTTTAAAGTAAATATCTAAATGCTAAAATGGCCAGTGTTGAATATATAATACATATATGGAAATTTTGAATGTTCGGAATTTGGTTGATTTTTTTATACGTACGAGTATGTCCTAAAAACCAACTATTATTTATTTATGATTTTTTTTTAGACGCGATTAAAATGTTCTGCCAGCCCGTTAAAGCGTTTGTTTTTTATTTTAAGGCAATTTTAAGGTGTGATAATTCAAAATAAAGGCCATTTTAATATGAACACAACAATTATTATATATATTACGTTGAAAATTAGAAAAAATTACTTTAGTAAGTATTATCTTTATATAAATTTAGGATAGTATCAACAGATTTCTTTTTTTTTTGGTTTAACAACAAAAACCAAAAAGAATAAAAGTCCGAAAATTGTCATGAAATGTAAATTCATATACATATGTATTATGTATATAATGTATATGTAATTACAGTACGATATATAACTGGATGGAATTTTAAGATAATTTGAACCGAAGATCATATAAATATGATATACTTACCTCCTTTTCAACTCATATATTTGTTTTGGATAATATTTGATATTATATTTGTATATTTCACAGAGTACACCTAAAGTGAATTTGATCAAACTAATATTAATGTTGTACATTTTCAACCGAAATAAATATTAATAAACAATTGTCTAAAGAAGTGAAATTTCAAAATTTTCTTCTGCCTTTTCTTATATGAATATGTGTTGAATCTAACATTTAGGCATTTAAATCATGCTTAGCTTAGCACTTCCATAAACGTGTTCCTTTATCATTTTACCGCTGTAAAATAAGTTATTATAGCGCGTATATATATTTGAAAACATAAAAGAAATTTAGTGCCACGTATGTTTGTACCTCTGCTTCCGTTCATTTATTTTGCTTATGTTTTATCATATAACGGCTTATAGGATTGGTGTATTTTTAAAAAAAAAAAAAAATTATAGGCGACATTAAAAACGAAAATATATTACAGGTAAGAGATTATTATTGGATAAACTTTAAGATATATTTTATGATTATTTATTATTTTTATTCTTGTTAACTATATTTTTAATATCATTGCTTAGGTATGTAGTATATATTTATTACAGTTTTGCTGGTTATTTCAATACAATTAAAACATTTAATAATCTGCTAATATTGAACTTTTAATTATAAACTCTGTAATATTTTTTGTTATCGAAATGAAATCTACATGGGGTTAGAACTACAAATTGAGAAGCTAGAAGCTACGCCATTGCATAATATTAATTAACAAATACAAAACATTACATTTTTTAAATATTTAATATATTTCGCAAATAAAATGTTTATATTAATTAAATTAAATGTTTTTATGAATGGAAATAAAACTAATTAAGAAACAAAAAAAATTTAAGTGATTTTCCGCTTTAAGTACTTAATCGTCATTTGGCTATCTGTTTCGTTGAAATGAATTAGTTCATTGTGTAATATAAATACATATATAATTAATTCATAATATGTATTACTATTAATATCATAAATTGAATTAATGTTTCATGCCTGGAAAAAATCATATAATTTATTATATATAGTGCCAATATGCGAGTTTAGTTCATATTGTAAATATATAAATAAGTTAACATTAAAATTTACATTTTTCAAACAAAAAATAAATTTAATTGAAAATTGAAAAAGCTTTTGCAAGTTTAAATTTCCAAACAAAAAAAATCTATAAATCTTCATTGACTTCATTTATTCAAAACCTTTTAGATTCTTGTTTCGTTGAATTTTTAACATAACATTAACTAATGAATATCCATATTATAAAGATGCATGTGACAAGAATATGATTGTCTTACTAGAACATTTTATGCCTATATGATTAAGTATTAGAGTAGATCGATCTTCTAACCCCATCCTTGACATCGATTTTTGGAAAGAGGACACGAAATCATGAATTATGGTGAAAAGAAAAGAAATTAAAAAAATACGTACCCCCCCGTAAAAATCGATGAAGTTTGAAAAGTTCGATAAAATTATAAAAATTGGTTATTTTGCTGCATAATTTCGTAATGTAAACAATGAAAAATATGAATAGTAAAGAAATTATGCAGCAAAATAACCAATTTTTCTAATTTTATCGAAATTTTTAAACTTCATCGATTTTTACGGGGGTGGGGCGGGGGGTTGGGTACGTTTTTTTTTTATTTTCACCATAATACATGATTTTGTGTCCTCTTTCGAAAAATTGATGTCAAAGATGGGGTTAGAAGTGCTCCATACAAATCGATCCACCCTATTAAGTATACTTCAAATGATGTCTGGTAGTATTTACGTAAAGTGTCTCTTTATAGACAGATTGTTAGAATATTGTAAAGTAGGTCCCTTTTGTTCACACTCACATATTTATAAATTTTTCTGCTTTGACAGAGATGGGAACGTTATATATAAAATGTAAAAATTAAGTGCAAAATGTAGTGTACATTTTACATCTCTCACACGTTATTTTCACATTTTACACGACTTGTCGAGTCTTTCTTCGAAACTATCCAAAAATTATTTACATTTTACACGACTTTTCACATTTTTTACTTCATGTACTTAAGTATTATACTTTTTTTTTTAAATCTTACTTTTAATTTTACATTTTAAACGACATCTCGAGTCTTTTTCTATATTTTATGTGTAAATCCCCATCTCTGATTATTGTCATCCATCCATTCATTATAATTATCAACACTTCACTGTATTGCTCATATACTGAACATCCATTGAACACATAATAAACTGAAATACTTTAGCAGAAAGTGTAATATTATATTATAAATAAGTCTTTGCTGTGTGTAAATATTGTTGAAGTAAAAGACGATTTTACAATATAGAAAATATCTACATAGAAATCGAAAGATTTATATATATCCGTAATCTTTAAAATATAAACACAATTCTCTGTTCTATACAAAAAGTTTCAAATATTATAATAAATAGCAAATATTCGTTTTGAAAAGGCAGATGCCACTCTTATTTCAATCTGAAGTGCATGAAATTTTCTCAAATGAAATTTTTTCGGATGATGGGAAGAAACCTCTTAAGTCATTTTGTGCGCATTGCAAAACAAGAGGAAAGCAATTATCATTGTTGATACTTGAGAAATATTTACCAAATCATGGAGCTAAATATAGAAACAGAAATAATTTGCTGCATAAAATTGTAGCTAAAACTTTACGTTTGCTATTTCCAAGGGACAAAATATAAGACAGCTCTTTGTGGAAACAAGATTATATTAAATATTTCAGAGCAGCGAGCTGTAATATTATAAAATTTTATGTTAATAAATGAAACGAAAAATTACTATATAGTTGAAGAGTAAAGGCAACGCATCAATAGTTTCCTGTTTAATTTTTTTTTTTAATCCCTTATCAAACTTTGCAGATGATTACAAATTTTAATTTTCTAAGTTAATACATAAAAAAATGCTTTGCGTTTATTACATTGTAAAACGTGTAGTGGGGGGGGGTATAGGTACAATATGTTGCGTCACAAACACGTGCAATGAAAAATTCTATACTTTCCAGCAAAGAGAAATTAATTATTATTCACTTTATATACACAAGTGCAAAAGTGTATTGCTATTATAATTCAATTTTATCACATACAAAATATATAAGTAGGGCATGAAATTTGTGGCTGAAGGTATTCACATGCATCTATCTATACATCTACAAAATATATGCACAGATATTCTGTTAGTGGTAAATATGTAAATTCAATTCACATGTTCTATTGAGGTATAATACAATCATCAACACTTAAAAGAAGCATGTTCATGCTCTATTTTTGCAAATTGTATATGTAACTAAATTTCTGTAAACCGCATACTGACAAAATATGAATTCATTTAAATGTACTGTGTGCATACAAATTATGATTTCATCCATGAGAATCATATATCTACTCAACTCTTATAATTTTTTATTAATAAAGTATGCTACATACTTCATCAGCATCCAAAAATTTGCTACGTACACGTATACATATACATATATCATATATGCAACCATATATTATTTAAAATTAGTTTTTCATCGCAGTTTACTCTCTCTATTCATAAATATTTAACAGAACAATTTTCAATGAACCAATCATCGATTTCCTTGTAAAATATCACTTTTTTTTTATGATTTATGAAGTTTAACTAAAAAAGGTGTGCTGTGAGTAAAAAAAGGGAAAAAAGAAAATGTACGAGAGGTTAACTTTTCAAAGATTTCATAATGTATTGAATTCACCAGGGAGTTATCATTTTAATTTTTATTTTTCTTCGTCAACTGGTATATTATATATTCAGTAATGTCGCCAATTCAAAATTACAATCCATTTTGTATATAGTTTTTTTTCTTTTTTATGGTATTTCCAACCTGGGTATACGCAATACGAGGTTTTCATAATTGTCAAGCGAACGAATTTTTAATCACGAGGTGCTCGTCACACTCCTGTAAATTTTAAAATTCATAATATTGTTCTTATGTTTTTAATTTTGATTTTGATGCTATATAATATCTCTTTTTAAGTGGAATTGAAAACATATTTTTTTCTATTGACTATTTCCACTCTAACATGCACCCCACCTAAATTCCTTAAAAATATCCTTGAAATTGTTTTTCTCTTATTTTTTTAGCTACATATAATTACTTCTGAAATACTTTAACTCCCTGTTCAATTATGTCCGCGATATTATCATCCAGTGGAACAATTTTAGATAAGCATTTAAGCATTGATTTAAATTACTTATCATTGTGATAAAACAAAAAAAAAAAGGAAAAAAGGAATTTATTTATCAAAATTAGAATTTAAGGCTGTATAATTGTCATCATTGCTTTAAACTAAGCATAAGTACTGAACTGATAACGAACTTATTTGAATTATTTATCTTATTTACTTTATATCTAAATCTTATGTCTGATCTTATATTTTATTATTAAAGACTACAATATATATTATATATAAAATGAAGTGGATACCCATATTGTAAATCCACCATTTAAATTGGTGAAGAATATGAAATTGTTAATGCAATGTAGACAATAATTATATGAATAAACTCATAAAACGAAAGCGTATTTAAATATTGTATTAACTAGATTATAACTTTATTTATTCTAAGGTTATGAGAATAATATAAATTTTGGTGTGCATAATATATTTTCATGAATAAATTTTCTGTGTCTTTTATGTTACGGCCTCTTAGAGAGACATAAATCTATATAAAACATGAATTATATAAAAATATATTATACAAGCAGACGAACCATGATAAAGATTTTAGGTGTTTGTATATTGTTTTGGGCGGAATTCACATTCCTATTTAAAATAATATTATTATATAAACGTTTTTATCATAAAAATTGGTCATTATTTAGCGAACGAAATAATTTTGTACCTAAAATTGAAATGCATATTTTTCGAATAATTTGACGATTCTTTTTTATTCTCAATTTAACACATATTTCAAAAAAAAAAAAAAAGCTTCGATTTTTTTTTTTTAAATAAACATGGATATAAATAGATCATTAGAATGTCTGATATAATCAATTTTGTGTTTGAATCGCTATATGAAAAGCTGTACATTTCGAAAATAACTGTAGTTTATCAGTTATGTTTATGTTTATTCATTTTCATAAATTGGTTTAATTTTGCGGTTGAATCATATACAATATATATAACAAAATTAACTAATTTATAATAATATCATTGCAAAAATGCAAAAATTTTTAAATTCATTATTAACTTTATTAAAATTATATTTTATTATTCGTATTATTTTAGCGTGTATGATTGTAAATATTAACTCATTACAGCTACTCTAAACAGATAATTAAGGCAGCTGTAAGCTAAAATACGAGTTAATTTCAATTTAACTTGAAACTACATATATTATAACACCAATAAGAAAATGTAATTTTGTAGCACATCAATTAATTCTTATTATTTAAGCTCGTTTCAATCGAATTAAAACATGCGTCGCAATTCTTTATCGTACAGAACAAACAGCAAGTTTCAATTAAAATTTGGAAAAGTGTAAAATGTCACATAATTTATTCAACGAAAAACCAATTTCGAAGCAAATTAAATACACACTGCATTGACTATCAGTTTTTTTTTTGTTTCGTTGTGCGCAATAAACTGTTTAGGTATCTATATCTATATAAAAAAAAAAACCTTCTATGATGATAACCAATACCAAACTGATACTGATATTGATATTTTTGAATCATGCAATAAATTAACAAGCGAAATAATTTAATTAAATAATTGAAATAAGAAAACTAACTGAAATGAGATTAAAATAGCCCAGCAAATATCTAATTTTACAAGAGCCGTACAAATATTTTGAAAATGAATATTCGATAGCAAGTTACAGCACCATTTATGAAAACGCTTAAATTCAATTTAATTTAAAAAATTAAATACAATTTTAAAGAGCATTTTAAATAGATTTTTTTTTTATCAGGTATGATTTATAAATTCTTTTAATTTTATACTAAGAATTAGTTCAGTAAATCATCAATTAGATCAATTTTCTGATCGCAAACACTATTATCTTAAAATACAAAGAAAAGCAAATAATTTACTAGCAATGTTTTAATATGAATGTGGATAATTTTGTTCAATTCTGAATTAACACTTTAATTATAACTAAATTTAAAGTACTGATTGTTTCGTTATCATCATTCATCAATGAGGTCTTTCACTACTAAATAATTGATGTTCTTTTTACAACATAAATAAGTACGAACTTTATGCAATAATTAAGATTAATTAATAAAATAAAATACATAAAATTGTTTGTATTTGCTACTAGAATATTTTGAATACAAAAAAAAAGTGGGTGTTAGAAAAAGTGAAAGACCTCATTGCGTAAAAACATACCAACAAAAGAGAAAAAAGAAGAATAGACGTATCTTTTATGACCAATAATTACATTTTTATGTAATATAACTTTTGGTCTATTAATAAATTAAGCTTTAGAAATGGTCATAAAAGGTGAAGACGATGTAAACCAATTCGAATAATTTCCGATTAACAATTTTTTTTATTTTCAGTCGAATATGAGTACAATATATATAAAGGAGCACATACACATACAGTAGTAGGTACGTTGATATCTTGATTTCAATACAATAATGAAATATAGCAATATAATACATAATACGAGTATTTGATATATCTTGCAGCTATATACTTACCATTGGATCTGGATGATTTAGTAAAATACGTATACTTTTCATTTCACTATGTGCATTTTCTTCGAACTGTTTTATTATTTAAAATGTAATTGAAAATTCATGAAAATCTTTTAAAAGAAATTTCTGAATGGATTGCAGATATAAAATATTTATTAGATAAAATAGAAGATGTAGATGAGAATCGCATACATCGTATATCTTATAATATGTCTATAAGTATAAAGTATGATGTATAAACATTAAATATTTTATAATGGACGGAGTATGGGAGAAAAGATGATAATATATAACATTACATAATATTAAATATATTCTTTTGAACGTTTTTCATTAATATTTTAATTTCAAATAGATCACGGAAAACTTCTACTTCGGATAAACAAAAAGGAATGGTATATTCAGGTTACATTCAATCAAAATACTATATTTAAAAAGTTTATTTAAATTACGGGCCATCTTTTTCTTTACTAAACTATCTGGTATTATACGCAATAGACTGTCCCAGAAAAAACACTTTTTTCGAAAAGTTAGGCTCCCAGGGAATTTTCTTACATCATTACACACCAAAGTAAGGAAAACAAAAAATTATCGAAAAAAAAATTTTTTTAGATCGATTTGAAAAACTTAAAATGAGGTGTTTCATTATTTGTGCATTTTTTGGTCTATTTACCTAGAAATATCATTCAGGTTCTTATGAATTTCATTAAATTTGATTGAATTAGTTAGAGGAGATCTAAATTATGTTGTAAC
>JAABKK020013531.1:0-54380 GCA_011634745.2 Catotricha subobsoleta
ATTATATACCATGTAATGCCTGGCTACTTTCTTAGCTAATTTTACCTATTACAGTATATATAAATATATATGTATTATAATTATACAGCTTGAACATCAATACTATAACTTCTATGGAATAAAAGGGAATTGGACAATTCGTCACCAGATTTACTTTGAATCAATGGTTTGAATCAAAATTTTATTATTATGTGTTAGTCGTTGAACTTAGAAATATTTTTCATATCTTATAGTTTGTGAATTCTGTAATTATGAGTTAACATGTAAACTAAAAAAAAAACTTATAGAACCATATCATAAACTATGTATTGTTGTATTGTATATGGTTCAATTATTTAATAGATTTAGATAATCGCCTTACGAAAACTGCATTTTCACCAAAAATCTGAACAGTCCATTTCCTTGTCAATATTTGTATTCATGATTCATTTTATAATTTTATATCTGGAAAGTATAACATAACAAACTAAGAGTAACAAAAAGATATTCTTGATATTTAATTAGAATTTGTACATACATTTATTGAGGTTTATAGTTGTTCATAATAAAATTATTTGTGATTATAAAATGAACAAGATTGATAGTAAAATAATTATCATAACTCATGTTTAATGGCAACAATGTTGCAATTTAAAATACATTTTGTATTAATTTAACTGCGGTTGGTCGTATTCTTTCCATGTTAATCCTCGAATATTAAAATAATGTAATAAATCTCTTCACATAAAAGTTAGATTTTCTATTTTTTTTTTTTTTTTGCATTTTCATTAATTAACATAATTTATATTTAACACTTAAAGTGAAAGGTCATTGACTAATAGAATATTATTGAAAAATAAGTTGTTTAAAAACGATGCTAAGAAGAATAACATTACGAAGAATCCGAGCTTAAAAAGATAATTTTATAGTAAAACATTTTCTTTCCATTCATTGTTATCATTTCAATTTAGATTCAATATTAATAAGTTATATTCAGAATTCATAAATTTAGCAATCGCAAAAATTTACAATTTATTATGACATCAAAATTAACCAATGCGGTTGTGATAATTTATATAAATAATTTTTGTTCTCCTGAAACCCACTTACATTATTGATTTTATAAATATGAAAACAATATAATATATATATAATTATAAAATATATATCATATATACACATAATTCCATGACATTTCGTTGATAAATTTGAAAAATAATTATTTATATACATTTTTGCATTCTACGAATTTCTAACAAAAGAATAATAAAAAGATAGATATTGAATTGAAGAGTGATCATTCGATTAAAATGTGGCTGGCGTATTATGTGCACTAATCTTCATATTATTAAAACGTTTGATTTATTAATATTGTTTGGTGTGCTTACGAGCAGGGGCGGACTCCCCTTTAAATACAGCAGAATTTTTTTATTTTCCATTTTTTTATTTTGTGATTTAATAGAAAGAAAAGTTTAGTGTCATTTACATTAAAACAGTTTTATTATCACACGGTGTGGTTATTTTGCGTAGTGGAAGCAAATAATAACTAACAATATTTTTAATTTTAATAAGAAAAACGCCAAAAATTAATTAAATTTTAATTTTGAAGTTACAATGTTATATTAATAAATGATGCTGGTGGGGGTGTGAATTGATATTGTTGGTACTAAATAATTTACAGCTCAAATTCATTTAAAAAAGTACACAAAACTACACCTATATATGATATATATGTAATATGTATAGCACTAAATAACTTTTAACTGGTGAAATGTTAAAAAAAAAATTATTATTAATTAAAAATTATTAGAAAATTATCGGGCGCTTCATTTTTGTGTCAGTTCGCTACTGTTTACAAAACATTATCGGTAGGTTTAAGTAAGACTTTCGTACCTATCAGGGATTGTACTTATATACAATATAAATATCCATTATATAATGAGTTCGTTATTTATAATATTACATTTCATATCCTCTGCTTGTTTTGATTTTGTACATTTATTAATTTTTTTTGGTATTGGTACTGTGTATTTTTAAGAAAGTACTCCTAGTATAAGGTACTTTAGTCCATTTTATCGCTATACTGAATAAATGTACTCCAGTCCATAATTTTCATGTACAATGTACATACATGTACTTGAATACCAAAAATATAAAGTACTTGCCCATCCCTGTGTTCTTAACAATTATTAACTAACATTGCCCCATTCTTATATACCTATAACGTATAGGCAACAAAGCTTTATTTTCATATTTAATATACATATTATAATTTGCAAAATAAAAGAAGAATAAACAAGAAATTATATAAATTATTTGAAAACATTTGTTTGAAGTTTTTTTGTTTTTTTGTTTTTTTCATAAAATCAAATTTATTTATTTTTTATGTGAAACGATTTATGATTCTTTTTAATAAGTACATATTATTAGCGATTATATACGTCTAACATTATAGTAAGATGGTTAGATAAGTCTCCCATAGTTAGTTAGATGGCTCAGATCAATATGTGAATTCAGTTGAACATCAAAAAAGGAATACATAAACTAAAGCTTTTTTATTGCATTGTTTATTTTGTAGACATTTCAAATATTAAAATATTATTAATTTAACTTTTAACCTTTCCTTGACACAAAACATATAAGGTCATTCTGACATATTTTTTATGCTTTTGTTTCTGTTTTATCTCTTTTTGTAAGATTTATTCATTTTTGTATTTCATAATGAATTTTTGTAGTTAATGATATATTGTCTTTACAAACTATTGAAATATAAATCAATAAATTTGATTTTTGTTTCTAGAATTTCTTTTCTTCTGAAAAACAGAGGCAGGCAAATAAGCAAAATTAATATTGTTTATTTTTGCATGCTCTATCTGAAATTCTATTATTTATTTTATTAATTATTCGTATTTATTTTCTAAATATTCATTTAGCCTATTCCAAAATTAATTTATGTCCCACCTTGAAATTGGAAATGAATTGTGTGAAAATTTGACATTAAGTCTTATCTGTCAGTGTGCAGCTATGGTTGTGAGTAAGATTATGGTAAAGTACAACGAATCTTTATACTTTTATCCACTTAAGAATAGATTTCATTTTGAAACTTCCAAAATTTGAAACCTTTAAAGCTATAGGCAACATATAATTTTATCTGCCTATATTCATAAATGTAGGCAAAGTGTTCGTTAATCGAGAAATAAAGTAAAGATAGGTATTGAAGAAAAACTTAAATATTTTGCAAGAATATAGTTTGAAGTTTGCTATTTTGTAAGACATAATAAAAAAAAAATAAAAAAAATAAGAAGAAGAAGTAGAAAACTGAATTTATTAACGTATTGTATTTATATCATACAAAGTACACGCAGCTGTTTTTGTCTAAACGCGTAATATGTAGTAATGTAAATATTGGCATGGAAAAACTGTATTATTTTTGATCGATGAAGCAGAAGAACTTTTATTTCTGTTGTTAAAAAAAAAAAACATATATATAAAGAAAAAAAAAACATTTCTTTACGTATTAGTATTTCAAAGTGAAACAGAACATTATAAAGATGTGTATAATAATATATGGAACTAAAAGTGATTACGCCAATGAGTACATTATCGCTGATACAATTGTCCAACATGTGCTGTGCTATATTAATGTTTTTCAGAAATAAAGCACATGCACTTTTATTGCGTAAAACAAAACAAGACAAAGCTTAATTTCGAAATGATTGCGACTTTTTTTATATTTGCATTGCAACAAATTACTTTTATAAAAATTATTGAAAAAAAACATGTATTTTTTTTTGTTATTTATTTTTCATTTTGGTCCATTTGTTCAAATATAATATGAATATTGCCTACCAATCATATCAACTCAAAAACTCATAAATATTGAAATGAATTTATTGTAAATAAAAAAAAAAAGAAGAAAAAAAGCAATAAAATAAAATTAAATCGCGATAATACCAAATATATGTCCTACACATCGTTACTAAAACATAATTTTCATATATATGAACTCCAATTGAAAAAGGTGAAATTTAATTCAGATAATAGACAAAATATATATATAAAAAAAAAAAAATGAAAATGAAAAAAAAAAAAAATATTCCAAATTATTATCATTTCTATTTATATTTAGCAAATTGAAAGCGCAATGCGTCTTGTTGCGCGGAGCACTTTTTGTACAAATCTGTGGTCGATGCTATTCGGGATGTGTTGTTAATCATACATATACAATGATAATTAGCTTTTTATTACTTTATAATATTTGTCAATTTTTTAATTTTAAATTACTATCGCATTTAACTTCGTACAATAAAAATACTTACATATTTAAGAATAAAAAAAACGACGGCCAAAAAAAATAATCCGATAAGGTGATAAAAAATATTGTGCGGGACATGTTTGTTGCGGAGCTGCTAGTACTTACATATATGTAGTATATAAAATATATATATATAGCAATGATACAAACATAGGCAAGCACACATATTTTGGCATTATCATCATTTGTGTGCTTTTTTCTATCGATATATTTTGTCTATTTTTACGTTTTGTTCTTTGCAATAAATTTGCCAGTAAAATTTTCAGTTTTACATAGAATGCATTTAATTTATGAAGACTTTTTTTTTTTAATCATGCAATTGTATGAATAAGAGCAAATAATTGAAAGTCTTAGTTCTTTGTTTATAGGGAAAATAATAATAATTATTATTTTCATTTAATTTGGCGTAAAACAATAATAATAGTTTTTTTTTACGCGTTTCGGCAATAATTTAGAATTAATCTCAATTGGTCAATGCTATGATTAAAGTAATTTTATCAGATTGAGCAAAGTGATGTCGAAAATCATTCTTCTAGTGGAAATCTGTGTGTAATATGTTTTAATGAAATTTTTTGCTCTGAGGTGGGATTCACAAATAAATTACCAGTGTTTCTGAACTGTGTTGCATAGAAATCTTTCTCTTCTCTCAATTAATCAATCATTATCCAACCAATAACCAAACATTAATTGGTAGCAAAATGAATCACAAATTAGCATCGATAGAAAATCTTGTCGTTCTTTTTTTTTTTTTTTAATTGATTCACACTTTAATGATAATGATTAGTGTTCACATTTCAATTATATTATTATCTTTCCCATATATTCATAAGTATATCATTTATTTGAAATTGTTCCTATAAGGAAATCGATACTACGAAATAAAACTCTTCTTTAACTTTTTCCATTCCATTTCTAAAATGTATACAAATTATTTTTTTCTTGACTATGTCATAGTTATAATTATTTATACAAACTATTCATATAATATAACATTTCAATAAACAACCAATACCAAAAAAAAAAAAAAATAAATACAATTATTTTTATAACAAATCTTTTTTTTTTTCTCTTTTTAGGTAAGTTCTGACTTTTTATTTGATCACGTTTTTCTGCTATCTTAAGTGTTATTGTACTGATACAAATGACGTTAAAATTGAAGAAAATACTTAAATTCGGAGAACAAGGTAAGCTATTATAACCAAATAAGAAACAAAACACTTGTTACAAAATACACGAAAATTGTATTATTTTGGATTGGTGAATTTAAAGGGAGTGGCAAGTGATGTCAGATCGATTCAAATTATACAAAAGGATACTTTATGAACTAGACAATTATTATCTTAACATTAATTAAATTAATCAATTCAATTAAAATAAAAACAAGGGGTAAACTTCGCTCACTCTGAATTCAATTTAGGGATTTCAATTATATTCACAAAGACGACAAATACAAAAGACTTAATGAGAACGTGTTAACAAACATACTAACTATAAAATGTTTGTTAGAGATTGATTTATCGTCATCTCAAACTATGCATTTATGCATTTATGCCTTTCAAAAACTTTTTATTTAATTTATTTTGTATTTTGTTTTAGCCAAAAATTAAGCGAGAAAGACAATATATTTTGTTTGTACAATACACTTAGGGTGATCCAAAATACAAAAGTATATTGCATTTCTTAGCCTGTCACATCTGTGGTAGGGTTTTGCGCCAATACGAACTGTGCCCAATTTAAGCCCGGTTAACTTTTAGGGGTTGCACAAATTAACTGAGCTTCGCTTTAGACAACATAACTTGACAACGACTGATTGGTTTTGCTTTTCCATATTGCCAAAAAATAAGCAAAACCATTCAGTGATTGTCAAGTTATTTTTTTATTTTTTTTTTAGTTTTATTATAAAATAAACTTCAGTTGATTTGCGTAACCTCTAAAAGTTCACTGATTGAGCTCCAGATTAAGTACAGTTACTTTTGAGACCAAATCCTACCGCATATGTGACAGACTAAGAAATTCAAGATACTTTTTGAATTCTTGAATTCCCATATAAAATATGGGTCACCCTAAGGCTAATATATTTAATATTTATATATATATATATATATATATATTATATTTTTTATAATATCGAATTTCCCCACCACCGAGGACAACTAAGTAAACGGGCATCATAAACATATATATATAATCGGCATGGATACTACACTTAAACACTGTAAAATGACTGGAATTTACCATTAGATTGATATTTTGTGTTGTTGTTATGATATTTGTAATTTTTTTTTTTTTGTATTTCTGGCGTGTGTTAAATACCAATTCCTCTGTGTGAGGTACGAATTACGAATACGAAAATGCGATTGTGCGACCGTATTCTTATACATAAATTAAATACAATACATGGATGTAACACATTATACTAACGATATATTAACCAAAAAAAAAAAAAAACAACAACACTCTCTGCACGCATACCTTGCTACGCGCATCTCATCATTGTATTTAAGTTGAAAATAACATGTCCGGGTTTATAATATCTTCTTCGGCGTTATTTTTTATTTATTTATTTATTTTTTGTTCTTCTGTTTCTTCTTCTTTTATTATTTTTTTAATTCCATTCTCAATAAACGAAAAAAGAAATAAACTATCCAACTAACTCTTATTTGCATACAAATTAAACTTGATTCTTTATTCATCATAATAATATTAAAAAAGAGAGAAAAAAAAACACAAATTCAAAAAAATACTATCAACACATTTGATAAAAGTTATTTTTTTTTTATTGGTCCTTTCTCGTCGTTTTTTTATTTTCTTAATTTTTGTATAATTTTAGTTTTCTTACTTATTACCGGTTTATTAATAATATTATTATTATTAGTAATAACGTTTATGGTTAAACAAAAAAAATAATAATAAAAAAAGCATACAAATATTTTTCTTTAAACCGGTTAGAATTGAAAAATTTAAATTCTGACAAAATAAGCCAAACGCTTCATTATAATCAAGTATTATATATATATTTAAAGATAACCTTTTCTTTTACATATTTTTAGAAAGGTAGAAAATTCTTATTGTATAATTTTACATTTTTAATTTAATGCAATTAAATTGCTGAATGAACTGAACAATATATTCATTCGAAAATAAAAAATATTTTTAGATATAAGTATTTAAATAAAATCTATTTAATAAAATATCCGAACTGACCAGAGTATTTTCTATATCTGGAATATTGTTAAGAGCTCTATATAGTTTTTACAACCCGTTAATAAACAGAATCTTTGTGTTTTCTTTTGTCTATGGTAGATCCTTATTAGACAAACTTTTATACATTAAACTGTTTATTTTTTTTAACAATTTTCTTAATGCACGTCCTATTAAACCGTCGACAAAATTAGATTAGCTTACAAATTACTCATTCTGTAAGTATTTAAAAAGAACTAGGCTTTTGAATTTATAATAAATATGTCGGTCTAGGAATTTATTTCGACTCTATTCCAATTGAAAAAAAAAAAAAAAAAAATTAAAAAATGTCGTAATACATTTTTCGGTAGAAAGCCATTCCTATTACACCTTGTGCGTAAAACATATATATTTGCATTAAGTCGCATACGTTTTGAAACAGGTAGATAATTACCGGTTAGGTATTTCTGTTGATTGTATGTGTCCATAACCAAAAATCTCACAGCATTAATATCTCTTTTAAAAAAAGATTTGTAAGTTTATTTCATTAAAATTGGTTAGCTTAAAATCTTCTGTCTCTTCTCGTTTTTTATTTCTTAGTTTTTTGTTTTTATGTTTTGTTTTTTCATCTCTTCTATTGAAATTATTGCCATGCGCTTTGTAATCTGACGTGATTAAGACTGCATTTTGAATATCATTAATTTATAGAGATTTCTCGTCACATTTAAGTTTATATCATTTTAATTTTACATCAAAAACTCATAAAAATTAATATTTAAAACGATAATAGATTTTTTGTTTTATTTTTATTTCTATCAACTTTTTACAAAATAAATATAACTGAATTTTCTGTATCGAACTGTTTTATTAACCTTTCAAATTAATGGAGAAATATAGTTATTCAATTCGAGAATCTTTCAAATTTTCGAATTTAATTAATGTTTAAATAATTGCATTGAAAAAAAAAAAAAATGTCTCGCATATCTTACAAAATAAAAATAAAATGTCATCGAAAGAATTTTAATGGCAATTTTTATGTTTTAATTTGCTTTCCTATTTGATGGTTAATTGAAATATCTCACAATGAAATTGTACATTAAAATCTCAATATATATTATGTATTATTATTTATGTGTAGTTATTAATAAATTTAATGGCCACAAATAGTTTAGCTATCAAAGATAATTAGATTCAGTATCTATATATACTTATATACATCTATCGATAATAAATGTTTATTATAGTCTCTTGGTAATCGTTGATGTTTCAAACAAAAATATTTTGGTTTGTATAATGTTTTATTGCTTTTGATATATGTTAATATGTGTCGTGTATGATATCAAAAATGTACTGATTATAATGGAGGTTGGAGGTACAATAAACATGAAAGGTAAATAATCTAATATTTGTACGTATATGTTTTGTATTTTGATATTTGACTTAGGCCATATTATTTACATGATATACATTAAAATGGCTAAAATGATACTTACATTGTAAATGGCTTAATATTTATTACTCGATGTTTTTATACAAAATATTTTTTTTTTCATTGCTGCGAATTTTGCAGTAACAATAAAAACGTGATTACAAATAAAATGTATACAAAAATTAAAATAAATAAACAAACAATTATATTTATTACTTCTTACGGACAATTTTCTTCTTCTTTTTTTTATTTTTATTGTTGTGTAGAATTCTCTTTTCGTAGTTTTTTTTTTTTTTTTGATAAAGATTACCAGATCGTCCTTCTGTTAATACAAATTTGTGTTTTTGGTTTTCACATAATGTTAATGGTACAAGTTTCAATTTGATTTTGGATATTTTAATTGCTTTATATTCGAAGTTAGTTATTTTTTTTTTTAATTTTAGATGGATTCCATCCACATATTCGGCAGAAACATAAAATCATAATTATTATGAACAATTATGTAAGAATGTGCAGCCATATAACAATTTCTGGATAATATGTGTGTGTGACGTAAAATATATTTTTGTGTTTTTTTTTTTAATATCTTTTTTTTTGCATATGAAATTAAATGTATACACAAATCCATATAAATAACGTTTACGGCATACGCTGTGCTGTGTGTGTGTTTGCGCTAAATAGAATTTGGGCTAGAACAAAGAACAATATTATTGATTGCTTATTCCCAAAAACGTAATTTAATATTAATTTATTACTTCAAATAGAAAATAGCACATATACGAATTGTACGATTATCATATTCATAGGAATTTAATTTTTCTAATGCAATTCAAAATCATTATCTATATAGCCTATATAGTCTGTATTTGTTTATGTCATAGGAATTTTTATATAATCGCCCTATAAAAATTAAAATGCTGTTCCATATTTAATGTATTAAACAATTTCCTGACACTGAATTACACATATTTTGTTGATAATTACAAAGAAACAAAAAACAAAAACAAAAAAAAAAAACGAGATAAATAACCGATTAAAAATATTTGACTATCATTCTTTAATTAATTTTCTGTGATTTTTTTTTTTTTTTGATTTCTTCGAAATATTTGTGTTAAATATTTTAGCGATAAAGTGAAGGCAAAATAGTCATTTAAACAGTAAAATTGGTTAAGTTTCTTAACTTTCTAACCTTTTAGTTCATAAAATATATTTCACAATTAACCGAATGACTTTTCGGAAATCGAAAATTTTCATTATGTTTAAAATGTAATTCTTGTTTATACATAGAAAATTTATGAAGTTTCAGAAAACGGATTTCTCTTATTTATTATCAATTTAAAATAAATTCATCTATAGGTTTTTGTAAACACTGACGAATGTAATCAGCGAAGAGTAATTAAAATTGAAATTATCGTCGACGTAAATTTTTCATCATTATTTTGTCTTTTGTTCATTCGATCTATTCTTTTCAATTGATTTTATTTTTAAATACATTTACCACATTTAATAAGTAATCAGAAACGAAAATAAGAAAAAAAAACAATGGAAATGTAAATAGTGTTTTGAATAGGCACGCACCACCATAGACGAAAAGCACACACAATCTGCTAATTAATTTCATGTTTTTTTTTTCTTTTCTTTTTTTTTTCTTTTGTGTTCGACAGAAACTTTAGGCCAAGATCGTTATGAATTAATTAATTATTCTATTCGGGAAATAATTTTGTTAGAAATAAAATTTAATTGATTTAATTGGTGTGCAGGCTACCAAAGAAAGTTATGAATATCTCAGATAAGATGCTCATTTATTTTTCAAATTTAATATTCATTCAAAATACCTGATTTAAACGATTGTGAATTTTTAATGTTTTACTGACCAAAAAAAAAAACATTTTAATTATAGATGTATTTGTATTGCTGAAAATACTATATGGTCAATACAAATTTAAACAATATTTTGAATACAAATAGATCTAACCACAAAGTTTATTCTCGTTCAATTTGCATCGTTCCATAATGGATTTAAAAATAAATCTTTTATACAAGATATAATTGTAATATATGTCTGCTAATAATTTTCCATATTTAAATAAATATGCAGTTTTATTTCCCTTTATATCTTCTTATCAGTATGCGATGTATAAATTCGAAGTCATTTTATGTTAAGTTATCGTTAAATAGAAAAAAAAAAATTTTAGATTGCTCGAAAATCATATTGGAACCCTTGCTTTTATTATATACTACCAATTATTAAAAGTTACTATATATTAAAAATCAATCATGAACTTGTAATATTTTAGCGCTCGTATTTTTCTAAATGTTTGATTATATATGATATTCATTATCAAGGTTAATTGTCAAAAAAAAAAAAAAGTACTTTGTATATTATGCGTATATTGTACCTTTTTGCTATATCAAAATTGAGATAAGAAAAATACAGCGTATAAAAAAATGAAAATTAAAATTCATTTTGTTTTTTTTTTTTTTTATATAAAAACACATGTATGAAAACACCTTTAAAAAAATTATTAAGTTTGCAAACAACCTCAATCGAATATATATATCTTGAATAACAAAGAACCAGAGAATGGTTTTCAGCCTTAGTAAAATTACTAGTGTGTGATAAATGAAGTTAAATGCAAGCTCAATACTAATTTAATTTCTATTACGACTTACTTAAAAAAAAAACACTTCACTCTATTTATTGCATATAAATATAATTGTATTGTATGTGCGACTATGTTTATCTCCATTGCGCGTCAAATTGTCAGTTTGTCACAAACATTTTCGATTACCTAACGTTCTTGCTATCAAGTATTTTTGTTTCCCTTGATTTCCCGCTTAAACGAAATTTATCTTTATACAATATCACTATGACAAACGCAATGAATTTATATTGCACTTAATACGTATCTATGGTTATGATGTCTTCTTTATAAACCGGTAACATAGCAAATAGGTGTATGGTGTATCGATCCAAAAACGAAGAAGATATATCAGCCATCTATAGTTTTTTTTTTTTTTTTGTATCCACCTGAACTTTATACTTTGTAAATACAACAAAATATAAAATACAATATTATATTAAAATGATTATTTAATATAAAGAAAGAAGAATTAAGAACCATTTGGAAGTAAAAAAAAATCAGTAAAAAGTTTATTCACCTCACCTGTTATTTTATGTTATGGTTTTGTTTTGGTTGTATTTTTTTCTTTTTTATCGGGCGAGGTATACGCGCACAGAGTCGCAGGTATGTTAAAATTATGTTATTTTATCTGTGTATTCTTCGGCACAAAGCTAAATGCATACAAAATAGCGCGTATGGTTTTTTTTTTCTTACATGGCTGCTGACCATAAATTTAAGGTCATTAAATCACACTTCCAAAATACGGATACCGTAAAATTAAAACATATTCTTCAATTGATTTTTATTAAAGAAAAATGTTTGTTTGTTTTGATTTCTGTAGTAAGTACAATTAATTTTAATAATGCTAATTTATTTAAATCAATTCAATTAACATCGTGAATATTGGAATGAGAATATAATTGTGGGCTCAAAACTCAAGTCCACAGTTAATGATAACTGTCATTACAGTTGTATCAACCTAATTACTAGTTATTCTTATTTCTAGTCAATTTATTTGTATTTCGGAACTGCGAAGGCACATAAATAATTCCGCTTCTTTTTTCACTTCTAATCAGGATGACTTAATCGATTTTTATTAATTTTTATATTTGGCATTTTCTGATTTATTTATAATTTTTAAATCTTTTTCTTTATTGTTATTAAACAAGATTAATTGACGAAGATTAAAATTTCAATTCTAATAAATATCAAACGCTGTGCTGCATTTGCACTAAACAAGGATTATAGTATTGTTTTTCCGTGGAATTTTTAACTCCTATTTTTACAGTCTTATTGCGTCATTTTAAAACAATTCTAGTAAAAATTCAAAAATATCATGATAAAATCCATATCCTGCTTCTAATATCATCTAACGACTTACAAAATAATTTCCGTATTATATTCTGTAGGCACTTATTTCAGAAAGCAAAATTACCAATATTTTCATTTTCACTTGCATAAATCTAATTGTATTAAAAACAGTTCAAATATTTTACAGATGTAACTCGAAAGATAACTAAACTATAAAAAGCTTTAAAAACACCATTTGGTGTGAAATGTAGAATCTTACAATAGCAAATGCCAATACAATGGTAATAAATAAATGTGCTAGAGAGAAAGTCTATTTCCGCAATATAAATAGAAGAATTCGTTGCATGTTTTCAAATTACAATAATTTTACCACAATTGTTTATTAGGATCTTTTTCACTGTAAGTATATTCAATATGAAATATATATATATGCAGATAGAGTTAGCATCGCTAATACCTTGATTTGCAAACAATTAATATTATTACACATATTAATGTATATTTATTTCTATTTGCACATCAATGAAAATCTTTTGATGCTTGATAATATAGTTAATTCAGAATAGATAGTGCCTAAATAGTAATAGTAAAAATTAATTCAAAAAGCAATAAAAAAAAAAAAAAAACAAATTTGAATTAAATTGAATGAGTAACAGTGAGAATAACAGTACAACTAAAAAAAATAATAATATTATATAATAATAAGGTCGTCTTCGTCTGCGAACATAATATACAAAAATATAAGAAGGTATATAGCTAGCGTGTAGGTAATAATATACCAAACCAAACCAAACCAAACTATAGATAATATATAGGCAATACATGTTGCTGTGCATGGTATAGCGTACAGGTAAAGGTAGACCTCTAATAGTTTATTATCCAGTTCGTTCTTTTTCAACCGGTAAAAGAATGTTGTAACTTCTTCGTCTTCAGCACAGAAAAAAGAAAAAAAAGCACTACAGAAAGAAAGAAAGAAGAAAAAACAACATTTATATTTTGTGAGCAACTAAAGCAAGTGTATAATAAATATATTATGTGTGCGCATGCGGTCGTTCACTCTTTTTTGCAAGGAATTTCGTACACTGTTAGTGTTAAGAATTTATATATATTATTAATATGAAATAACTATTAATCTGTTTTTAATCAATCGACATAAATTTAATTTTACTATGGTATTGTTATGATATGTGTAATATTTGTGCAGAAATATTTTGTGATTTTGTGAATTTCTTTTTTTTATGTATTAAAATTTTTAAGTTATTTTGACCTGGAAAACATTGGAAATATTTAAAATCAAAGATAATTTATAACATAAATATTGCGATGGTCGAATTCCTATGTTTATGTTTACAAAAAAAAAAATGCACCAAAATATTCTCTCGACGTACTTATGTCAAATGTGGAGTCCACGAATTTTACTGTCCCCAACAACCATATTGTTTTATCCATTTGGGGACATATTAAAGTCAGATAATGGTATTGACTCCAAGTAAGTTTACATATTACCTCCGTCCATCATTCTTCATTTTTCTCAGAATCTGAAACCATATAGAAATACTTAAGGCACTTTGCGCATAACAATGCATTACTTTAAATGAATTGCACATGTACAAGACGCAAAATATTGCAAAGAATACGAATATATAGATTTTAATATCTTGACTGGTTGATTACAAAAAAAACAAAAAAACAAAAAAAAAGAAAGAATCTCAACTATCAAACAGTGTATTTTATTGTTTAAATAATTTATTTCTTTTGTATT
Organism: Catotricha subobsoleta; assembly: GCA_011634745.2. Lineage (NCBI taxonomy): Eukaryota > Metazoa > Arthropoda > Insecta > Diptera > Cecidomyiidae > Catotricha > Catotricha subobsoleta. The sequence goes on from JAABKK020013531.1 coordinate 14,601, forward strand.
GCTATCTTTTGTAAAATATATATATATAGCTATGCGGCAGAAGCAAACCAACTGTTATATTATTATTATCTATTACTTGCAATAACAATATTGCAATTATATTTACCTACCATTTTTATGTAATTAAAGATAAAAGAGTATTGCTACTATTTTGATCAAATATTTTAATGTTTTATGGGTATGTGTTTGTTATAAAAAAACCAACCCCAGAATAAAGAGTATGATATTTTTTTTTGTCATAATCAATCAATGCCAATGCAACTCATACATCATAAGAAATGTAACTTATGATTTCTTATAAAATAAAATTTATAATTGGATTGTGAAAAAGGTCAGCGGCGAACTTTACAATATGTGTACCTATAAGAAAGCAATTATATTGGCAACCAGCCGTACGTAACGTAATTGTCCCAAAATTATTATAAAATGCATCTCGATCTCATTTCATATTCATTCTTCATATTAGTTCTTCGAAATAGTTTTTAAATTACAATCTAATAACTTTGGCTGGACCAATTTTTTTTATATATATTTTTTTTGTATTGCATGCGTTTTGTAAGCACGCTATTGTATATTTTATTTAAACGACCGTTAAGAATGTTACATACGAGTAATTTAAAATATTTTTGCTAAAATATAGCAATAATTATACTTGCGTTACTTTAAGAATTAGTTCGTTAGTATGTACTTATAAGTATCCGAATTGAATTATTGCGATTTTCATTCATGCATTAATTCATTTTTATATATTAATGGCCACATCCCACATACCTTGTTCATTAAACACATTTTTTTTTTTTTTATTTATAATTATTACCTGAAGCATATTATTTCTACGTAGTACAGGATATACTGTCTTATGTGACGTCTCATTTAAAAATACATTATTTTTTATTATTATTATTATACATATATTGAAATAATATGCTATTCGTTGTATGCATTTTTTTCTTTATTATTATTATTTATATTTTTCAGCGATTTTATACTAAATAGTTAGCTCTGCAGTTATGCATTTTAGTTTGATTCATCACATAGGGTGCTCTGGCAGATTTTCTTTTTTTTTTTTTAAATTATGAGTACATTTGTTTCAACAAACGAAATATTTGTGCATTTGTAACACAGTTTTTTTTTTATTTTTATCAAAGAATTTATATATTTATTTGCATCCGTAAAAAAATGGAAGTAATGGATTGCTTATCAGTAATCAATTACTTATCAAAGTGTAGTTCCAAAGATACCGGAAAATCTATTTATGTGCTTTATTATGGCTTGAATACTTTTTTGAATATGTCCAATAGGCAACATCAGTATTTAAAATAAAATGATGCATAAATTTATAACATAAAGATATATATTAAAAAGATTACAAATTAGTAGCGATAAAATGATCGGTCACCCTACAATAAAATATTAATATTTTAAACATAATAATTATAAATTATAAAATTGTACAAACGCTCAGTCCCATATAAAAATTTGATGATTTTTATATTTATTTATTTATTTATTTTTTTTTTTTTGTTGTTTTATTTTTATTTTATTTTTTTGACATGAATGATAGATATGCAAATTATTCGAACATATTGTTTAATTAAAAATGTGAAGTGGTAAAACTTGAAAGAAAATTTATATTAAATGCATGTTTTGCAATTACCAGCCAGGTAAATGTGGCGGCATTTTAAAGCACCTATTTAATATGTCTATCAAATTTTTACACAATCCGGAAGGAAATAAAATTGTAAGAATTGTTGGGTAAAATATAAAAAAAATAATAAAATAGCCCGACGATCATAACATATTGTTTAATTAAGCTGTGGGTGTTGTTAAATGTAAAGTAAAAGAACTCTTATCATTGATTTAAAGTTCAATGACTTTGGCAGTAAAGCGAAAAAGTTAATCCGTTAGGAAATGGTCTATTTTTTTTTTTTGTTTTTTTTTTTTTGATAACCGCCTAATTATTATTTATTTGAACAAATAGCTTAATATTACCGATAGTTGATGTTATTTCAAGTGATATCATGGATGAATATAACCGTTTAAAAGCTCTATACAATGTTGACTGTATTCCGATAATAACACCGCATCTAGAGTCAATTTTCAATAATTAATTGAATAATAATGGAACATTTTATAAAAAAAAAAAAAAAAAATGATAATCATGAAAATAATATAATTAAATTATATAAAAATATTACTCGGAACACAATTTATATACTTAGTAAATCAAAATATTTCCAGAGAAAAACTTTTCAAAATTGATAAATCTTAAAAAGTAAATAATTACTTTTTATTGATTCCAATAAGAATTTAATAATTTATTAATATTATTATTGCGCACGCTATCGCTATAATAATGACTGAATTTCAATTTAAATTTGTACTGTGCTTAATAAATATAATAATTATCATTGTTAAAATGAGACTCAATTTAATTTGTCAATAAAACAATTAATTATTGTTTCGTCTATTTAAATAATTATTTCATTTTAACACAAAACACTATTACATATTTTAATATTGCATCATTGTAATCAATTTAATATTATTATTTATTAAATAGCATTTTGATTTTTACTTGATATAAATATTATTAAATAGCAAAAGTTAAAAAAAAAAAACACACACACACAAAGTTAACAAAACCACGCTAGTACCAATTTGCCAATTTTTTATGACATAATGAATGTCAAAGCTCAGAAAAAAATAATTTCCGTGTGTTATTTATTACAAAAACTGTTAAATTCTAAACAGAAGATTACCAATAGCAAATTGCACACAGCTCCTTTGATCCATATAATTATATTAAATTTGTTTATTTCGTTTAAATATAAATTATAAGAGGATCTGACATTCCGTCGCACTGGAATGTCTATTAAAAAAGAAAAAGAAAAAAACAATTAAATAATCTTTCTTAAATTTATAGAATAAACTAAATGTATTTCTTATAGCGGTATCACACTGAACAAGGTAAATCAATTTTTCGCAAATTTTATTAGTAAAAAGAGTAAGAAAGCTATATGAATGTGTTTCTCTCTCATTTTTTTTCTGGTAAAAATTATTAGTTATCTTGTCCAGTGTGACAGGGGTTTTAGATAAACAGATTTATATTCTGAATTTATTTATATATACAATATACATATAGGCAATAAATCGTTATACGTTATTCAAAATAATTAATTGATTTAATCATAAATAATTTTAATTAATAAGGCGTTCATTGCGTTACAATCGATAATTGAACAAAAAAAAAAATTAAATCGATCGATAATTGGACACAAAAAAATCAAAATTCGTCTGAATTTATAACCAGTATATGTCCATATGCATTTTTAAGTGTTAACTTTTATTGCTTTTATTAAATTTTAGTCAATTTACATACAAAAAAGTTGAAAAATCTCTAAAATTAGAATCGCCAAAGACTTTTCGATTCTAATTTTCGAGAATCCACTGTATAACTTTAAACAATGAATTGCAATTTTGAATTTCATAAATAAAACAAAAATCAATGGTTCAGTCAAACTTTTAAAAAATGTGAATTCGCAATTTATATTATAATTATTACTGTGCTTTTCAATCATCAATTTAACTGTAACAGCAAAAAATCAACGTCAATAAATAACAACAAAATTATTGACAAAACGCTATTTCAGCCTAATGAGCGAAAATTTCAAAGTATCATAAATAAAATGTATTTAATTTTCTTGCATATTAATCGTATTTTGCTTTAGCTTCATTTGTAATTTATTATTTTAAATATTTTATTTATTATATTCACTTCGTATAATTTAAACATAAAATGCTGACTGCTTTTTAAATATAAATGATTATAAAATTTATTATGTAAGTAATTCTTTATTCTACATAATTTCATTATCAGACATTGTACTCAAAAAGAATAGTCGCACTCTGGCCCGGTTGTGTGAGTGCATTTGATAGTAACTTTTTTTCTATATATATTTTTTTTTTTTCAATCTATCAATATCAAATGCTATACTGCATTGAGCCAGATCAAACAGTAAGAAAGAAAAAGAAAAATGTTCTTTTTTGTCTTTTAAATGCCTTCATACTAAATCATTTATCTGCATCGCGTCTGCCTCATATGTTTATTATGTTTACACGAATATGTATTAAAAAAATTATAAATTTCATGAAAACAAGCTGTAAAAAACTATGTAGTATATATAGTGTTTAACCGCCCAGCCTCACAAACTGTATATATGAATGTAATAAGCAAAATTACTGAAATAAACAAAACAAAAAAAGACAAGTTGAGTAAATTATATTTCTTAAAAATTTACTGGGCAAATTCAACAATTTTCGCTATTTAATTATAATTAGATGGATGAGTAAAGGTAGTTATTTTAGTAATCAGATAAGCAAAGACATTTTTTTTTCTCTATTTGCCATAATCAAAAGAAATATAATTATCGTTATTAACTCGTAAGTAATCATCCCTTCTTTTTTTTTCTTTTTACAATTAATTCATCAAAAACAATGCGAAATATTTTTTTTTTGTTGAAATTTTTTGTTGAAATTTTATATGTTGACAAGTTAAACATTTATTTATTATTTTGATATTATTTACACCGGTAAGTTACACATATACCTATAATTGGAACCAAGCATTAACTAAGCTGCCGCTATAAATCCAAACGTCGTAGCTGTAGTGTTTTAATATCTTGTCAAGAAAAAAATGATAATTTTAAGTTTTCAACACAAATTACTTCTTTTTGCATCTTCTTTGCATCCTTTTTGCATTGTTTCTTCCAAAGAGTCATTTTCATTTTGCTTATTTACTCAGAATGTTAAAATTGTCAATTACGACATTTGGATTTATAGTGGTAGTAAGTTTTAACCCTTATTTAAATGCTTGCAGGAATATCAACTGTAGAGGCCGTGATATTTAACTAAACAAGATTGGTACAGAACTCCATTTTTACGAGTATCAAATTTATAAACAATAAAAAATTGTAATCCCTAGCTTTATTTAATATTACGATTACCTCAATTAATCGAACACCATCACATTATGAAATCCAAAACCTACATATTTTCAAGAGAATTTAGTTATGCGTCCAACTAGAAACTAAAAAACAAAAAACTTGAATTTAAGTCGCTCAAAACCGCATTTATGAAAACTTGAAGCTTCGCTAATATATCACCATTCGATTAAAATAATCCCGATTCACCCAGTTTAATGAGCTAGTACTAGTACTAGAAGTATATGAATTAATTCAAAAACAATATATATTTATATATATAATATATGCGAAAAAAAAGTACTCATGTTGATTTTTCTCAAGACTGAATAATCGGATTTTGATGATTGACCCAACGCAGAATAAACAAGATATGTAGTTTTTGGATTGTCGGGTTGTGCAATCAAAAAACTGTTTTTTTTTGGATTTTCGAATCGAAAACCGAAATATTTATATTTATATATACATAATATATATATATAATTATATATATTATGTTTTGAAAACATTTCCATTCTACGTCCAGGTGGATCCATCATCATTTCCATTCAGCGTCCAAAGGTGGGTCAATGATCAAAATCCGTTCTCTCAGTCCTGAGAAAAAGCAAAATAAAAGAGAGCAAAGAAATAAAGTACAACTTACAAAACCGCAATAGGTACTTAATGTTTTTTAAAAAAGAAGTAAAATTATTATTATTTGAAAAAAGTTAAGTAACAAAAATTATATAGGTACATATAAGAGAAACAAAACAAGACTATAAAATTCTTAAAAACATAATAAACGCAATAATGCCTGCCTCTCATTATTCCCCAAATGAGTTATTAAGTTAAAAAAAAAATGTTCGTTTAAAATAAATCAATATCCTCAACAATTATTGTATTGACTTCGAATAATTTTTTTTAGAACATATTTGATAGCCTACGGCATACAAACATCAATTTATACCGTTTCGCTTTACTGAAATTTTTAATGAGCATTAAATTTAAACGTGCTAAATTTTCGTTAAAAATAACCTGCTTCAATTCATATTAAATTTCATGAAACACAGACCGCTAATTTAATATACAGATATATACAATTTCATCGCAAACAGCAATCGCCTTTAATTTTCTTTCAACTTAAATATTTTTGTGATATGGATTGTCTCTTTCACAAAAAAACACATAATAAAAAAATCAATCACAAGAAGAAAATAAAGCGTTTTTAGGGAATCTTTTACCTGACTTTACAATTCTTTTTTGTGATTTTCTTATTTAGAACCGCGCACATATAAGAAACGAAAAATATATCATCAATTTTCGTTTTGTATGTGTAGTCTTACTTCAATTTATAATAATTAGCACAAGTTGCGTTTAATGCCCTTTCATTTTGTAACAACGGTAAAAGTAAAGGTCTTCTCATATAAGACGAAGCACTCACACACATTTAATTGCATATATAAGCAAAGCATGCTTATTTTGTTATACGCTGAATTTTAAATAAACTTACACATCAAATGTTACGCATAAAAATGTATAGCTGGTACTTACTTACTTAAAAAAAAAAATTTAAAAAAATAAAAAATCAAAATAACTACACACATACTATAAATTATTGATTCACAATATAAATGTATATAAATTATAAAGGTACTTCGATAGATGTAATATCTACCTAAATATTTACAGCCTCATGTTGCAGCAATAGCCATTTGTTTAATAATAATATATTTATGAATATGTGTTTAATACAACACATAACACGTGCGAGTTCATTTGTTAGAGAGATAAAAGGTAAAAGAATTAAAAAAAAAAGAAAAAGAAAAAAGAAGTTGAAATGAAAATAAAGCCGTTGCGGCACGGTGTGGTTTAAGTCAAATGCTTGGGCTTAAAAAGCCTCTGGGCAAAAATTGGCAAGAAACTCATTTCTTTTGTTATTTTTGTACGAGACCAGTACCAGTACGCCGGTACCGTTTAAAATTCTTGTTCTTCATTAAAAATATTTCTACTATATATATGAAAATTTATATAAGAAGAATAAAATTTAAAAAAATAATAATAACAATAATAATAATAAATAAATAAGAAGCGAATTAAATTAAGAGAACAGCGAAGAGGTCAGTCATGTTATACTTAGTACAGATGTATATTTTATGAATAAAACGTGGGAATTATTATTACTTTTTCTTAACGATTTATGATTTTATTAATGATTAATATTTATAACTAACTACTCGTATAAAGTGAAAAAATGCGTAAATAATGAATTAAAGATAAATAATGATCGTTTTGTTTGCAATTTTCACACATTTCTTTATTATAGGAGAGAGGAATTGGTAGTTTTGTTTTTTGTTGCGTTAAAAGAATAGATAGATTATCCATAGTTTTGCAATTTGCATTTAAATAGAATTATTTCTTATGATCTATATAAATAGGAAGTGAATGGCACGAGGACCGCATTTATCGCAAATGAGATAAAAGTATAAGAAAGTATCTATCGCCTATCTATATATAATATATATATTATTTTATATAGGCACATAAAAACCTCTAAAAATATAAGGTGTAAATTATTTGCAACAACCCACTTACAATTAAAATAGTTTTCCTACAATGTTCAGTATAAATAAAATTATAAAAATAGAATTTATTTAAAATATGAATATGTAATTATGTAAATGTTGAATAGAAATTGATATAATTAATACAATATTTTTGAAAAGACATTTTAATTAAATATCATTCAATTATTCCAAAACTAATAAGTATATAAAATAGATTAATAAGAATCATAAAATCATCTTGTGCTTTATTAAATATCAACTGCATGTGTTTAATTAACTTTTTTTTTTTATTGTGTTTCTTTATCAGTCACATTGCATTAAATTACAATATATTCATAGTCGATGTCGATACATTACAACATTTTAAATACGTCATTATAATTCTTATTAAAATTAAAGATTTACATGTTGCTCCGCTCACAAGTCATATGATTTATCTATCTATCATATGACCTAAATACCACCTACATCCATTCTCTTTTTCACCCAATTGCTTTTGCCATTTTTTAACCAGTGTTTTTTTTTTCTTTTTTTTTATTTCTTGCCGCTTATTTTTATTATTATTATTTTTTCTTTTTTATTTATTTATTTGCTTTTTTTCTTGTAAAAGTACTTTGTGCATTTTCTGTTTTAATCCGCGTATCAAACTACATAATATTGTATTATAGTTGAGAGTAGATAGTGTAAGTAAAGTATAAAGTATAAAATGGGCTGCGGCACTATATTATTATTATGATATTTTAATATTATTAGCAATTGCGACTGAACGCGGTGTTATTTTTCCTTTCACCTCCATTATTCATGTCTGCGTATGTGCGCGATCACATTTTTTTTTTCTTATTCGTGATTTTTAACTGTTATAAAACTAAATCTGTAATGGTTTTATTGCATAGGTAGGTATGAATTAACCACGTGTTGCTGTGCAACATTATTAAATTAAAATTAAAAAAAAAAATTAAAGAAATTAAAAAGAGAATTGGATTTTTTTGATATTGACAACTGAGTCATTAGGCGCTTTCTATTTAATTGAATAAGTGCAGAACTGTCAATTATTCTCTTTATGTGTGTGTTCTATTTATCTTTTCACATTAACTAAATATTCACATCTTCATATTATTCAGATGAATAGAAAACACCTAATAATCGACAAGCAACTCAACCATTATTGGACAAAATACATAATTACAATTTTCAATGTTTGGTAATTTAGTTTTTTGCTATTTGTTTTTGGTCCAAACACTGAATGATAAATTCTAAGAGATAAATAACATGATTAGCAAATAATTGCAGATCATTTTCTATTTTACATAAATTTGCTATTTAATTGAAAAATCAAATGTAATTTTATTTTGCAAAGGTATCATTAAGTTCATGATGAACAATAAAAGAATTGAACAAAATTTTATAATTGAAATTTTTGGATATCAGTTTAATACAAAATGCAGTGGCGCACGAATTTGGTTTTAAAGTTCAGATAATTTAATAAAATTCAGGGAAATTTATAAAATTTGTTTGGTGGACACCCTGGTAAATTTTCTGAACAAATAATCTGTTTAGTTACCTAATAATATCATTTTATACACCTCTGTTCGTTTATTTCCATTCAAACAAACTGTGCGATACTAGAAAGTATTAATAAGGTATTAGTGTTAGCAGTCGACGGCTTTATTATAAATAAATAAATAAAATAATAAAATCATGATTGTTGTTTGTTGATGAAGAATTAGTGCGCGTGCGTATTTAGATCGAGATTGAATTATTTCAATTCTTTTGTATTTTAAAATTAAATGTTAGATAGTTTGTTAAACCATCTATTTTTAGTGCATTTATAATCATTGATCCTATTACAAGCAACTTTAAGTAAAATAACGTTGTGACTATTCTCTTTTTTTGCGCAAGCATAGCTGTTTATTGGTTTAATTTTATATTTGCGAAATTTTCGTAAGTTTTTTTTTTAAATACATACTTTAAAGCTCTGTCTGGTAATGAGTTTCGTACCCAAAATATCATATCCTTTAAACTTTTGGTTTTCGAACGAACATTTTCTCTAAACTTAAAATAAGTCTAATTTAGCATGTCATGTTCATTTATAAAGACCTTCAGTTTTTACTATTCAGATATTATATAAGTATTTGCTAATAAATACAATTGGGAAGTTGATAAATATCAAAATGAAATTACTCAACATATTGTAGGTGTTAATAAGGAGCTTTTCATTGAGAAAATTCCAGGTGATTGTATGAATTTTGTGCGCATTTAAGGCGATTTGAATTTTATAGCTATCACACCTTTAAAACTTCATCCAATTCTGAATAGTCAGATTAATAATAAAAAATTTAATTATACATAATATTATTATTAACGTATATTAAATTTAACTGTATGTTGCAATATTGAACAAACCTCATATAACACCATCTAATTTCAATCAATCGGATTACATAATTTAAATTCAGATTAAATCACGGTTCGTAATTTTATTCTCAATATAATGTAGATATTTAATAAATATAGAAATATTTCAATGCATAATTTATACTTTATCTTTAGCTACAAACTTTTCTTCGGTAACGAAACAATTAAGAGAATTTTGCTGGAAAGCGAATAAACCAGCAGTCGAAGCTAATATTAAAATACTTTCAATAAAAGTTTTTCATGTCAAAGAGCAAAAAAACAAAAAAAAAAAATTATAATAAAAACATTTACTTGTGTATTGTGTAGAATGTAACTATAGTTATTAATAATGTTTTTGCAATAATTTATTTCATACAATTATTTTAATAAATAAATAAATGAAAAATAAAAAACCAAAAAAAAAAAAAATTAAAAATGATTTTAAATTATCATTTTCATGCACACTCCACTGGTTTTTTAACGGTACATTTTTTGCCAATTGTGATTTTTTTTTTTAATTTTTTTAATGCTTTTCTGCATCATCATCAGCACAGCACAGCACAGCACAGAATATTATTATCATCACTATAATCATCAATACTATTATCATCAATACTATTATCATCATCATCATCATCAACATCACTATCATCATTAATCATATATTATTATTTAATATTGTTTTGTGTGGCTTTGCACATATTTAACGCGCGTAGAAATCAATTTTTATCTTATTCTATCAGTTGTATTGTAGCTTATTTAATATTACATATTATACATATATATATATTTTTCCCTTTTTATGCTAAACCTTTGCGCTCCGTTTCTATTCGTTATTTATATATAATACATATTTGTGTACAATGTTAGAGATAAATACAATTTTACCTGCGATGAATCGTATACTTACCATGTTTTATAAAAATATAAACTATAACAGTTCATTCATTAAAAACGCAATACTATTTCTATTATGAATGAACATGAAAATTTTGTTCTGTTTTTGTTGTTGTTGTTCTTTTTTATTATTATTATTATTATTATTATTATTCTGTTAGTATATCAGTGTATTGGATGTATATTTATACACTCTACTCTATCTAACTTTATAACACAATTTATAAAGAGGGAAAAAAATAATTGAGAAAAAGAAGAATACATGAAGAATAAATTGTTTTTGAGAAGGTAGTTTTTTTTTTAAAAAAAATGCTTTATTTCTTTCTACTTTAACGTCTTATAGACAATTATTTTACATACATTTTACTTCTAGCATAATGATTATTGCAATACAGATTGCAATTAAGTTTTAAATCAATAAGTTAGAATTGAAAATGTATTGTGGAGGATGGATGACTTTGATTTGTCATGTTTTACCCGCCTACGGAAAATAATTATTTAAAAAAATGCAAAAAAAAAAAAAACTTTAAATTAGAATATGAATCATGATTAGAGAGATCTGTGTTCCCGTAATTAACCCAATGAAACTCCTACCTTTAATTATACAAAATCGCAGTCGATTATCTAACAAAATCCGTTTCTATTATTGCCATTAATATCAGACTAATCCTTTCTATAGATAGAAATCTCTGTACGTAACTTTCGAATTATAAAAAATTCAACATCTTGGAAACAGAATAGAAAATAAAATCATTCAATACTAATTTCGATTTGTTTCATTTGAATTGAAATAGTTTTGTAAATCATATGCAATATTTAAGCCTTTAATATCTGTTGAAATAAAACCTATAAATAAAATAATTGGAAAACTACACATCTATGCTTTCTAACCGGCTTTTAGGGCTATTAAAAATTTTATAGTATTTATTTTATATTTACATTTTATTTAAACCAAAACCATTCAAATTATGTAAATTAATGATGAATTGTAACTTTCAATTGTGAAATCGTGCAATTCAATGGCATCGAATATTATCCATGTCCGCTATATGCGATTATGAAGGTTGGAATGCTAAGAATTTTTTTGTTTTTTTTATTATTATTATTTTTTTGTATTTTGAATATAGATAGAAATCTATGAGCACAAATTGCAATTATTGCAAAATAATTTATTGTCGCCGAACCACATTTAAATAGAAAATTATTATGAACATTGTTCATTTATTTAATGCACAATAATGTTATTTCCAAAAGAATAGATTAAATGATTAAATTTTATAAATTTATAATGAAATTGTTTTGAATTGGTGACACTAAAATTCTACAACTACAAATTTTATTTTATAAAAAATAGAGCTTTATTATTTCACGATTAACTTGATGATAATTCAGATTTTCACATTTCACTTAGAATTTTTAACATATTAGTTTCCGTTTATGTTAATGTTGGTATTAGACTAGTCAACGTTTATGTTGTAAATGCCTAGCCAAAAACCACCTTGAGACGTGCATACAAATTTAATAAAACTACATTTCAACACTATATTAGTGCTGGAGTACTTATGTTACACCGTTATAATATGCTATATGCTAAATAGGATGGTGCAAATTATAACATATTTTTTTTAGATATATTATGTCATATAATGGTGAAGCTTAGCTTCCTGAGTAGAAAAAAGTAGTCTATAGAATAGTCTGAGATTACAATTTTGAATATACATTCATGAAAATAAAATATATTATTTTATAATAAGATATATATTATATATGCCAGAAATCTTATTTAGATGTGAAATATAAACTATTCATACATTAAGTTTTTGAATATTTTATTCCGCTCTCTCTCTCATACGTTTTTTTGCTTCTGTATAAAATTTCTGGTGTAGGAAAGTATATCAGATTATACTCATGCTCGCCTGTTTGATCGATAACACATGAAACACATGAAATAATTTAAAGAAATCTTTTAATAATTAATTACCTATCAAATTAGCTTATCTTTAATCTTTTAATTCATTACCAAATTTCTTTTAGTTAGAACTTTTTCCAAAAAAAAAAAAAAAACCTAGTTATTGTGTTAATAATGTTGTCAATAAGTATAATGTATTTATCTCAATTTACTTCGCATATAAATTGAAAATTCATAGATTCTATATAGCCCTTAACAATTGAAATTGTGTCATGACGTCATAGGAAGGCAACATAATGTTGCATTTCCTTTTACAAAATAATTTTATATCGAAATAAGTTAACAACGATGACATGACACAAAGAAAAATAAACGAATATAAAAATAGATACTAAAATAGACATTTAAATGAACAAATATCTAATAAGTAATAATATCGTGCTTTAAGTTAACAGATCTACTATATAATCTATTTATAAACTCATCATAAAATTATATCGACAGAAAATAAACAGCATATGCTGTTTATGTAATAATATATTAGTAGTTGGTACACGTCCTGACGTCTCCAAATAACAAAATATTTAAATAAAATTAGGGTAGTGGTTGCAAAAGAATATGTTCCAGACTCTATATATCTATTCAAATTAAAGTGATTTAATGTTAAAGTTGATGTCGTCGGTATTCCAAGTCGTCACCGTCGTGGCGAGATTCAAATACGCAAAGATATTTATTTTTGTAACCCCCACGCATAAGAACGCCTACTATTTATTATCTGTGCCTTTTTATCATAATTTTTGCGTTTACTTAATATTTTCTGTTGTTGTACTTATGATCTACGTAAAATACCATACATATAAGTAATTTATAACATATTTGCTGATATACTTTATATCTAGAGCACATGTAGAATAGGGTGGAGCGATTGCTTTTTAAAAAAAAGTCTGGTACATATCGTTGTCTTCTGATTTTGAGTAATATTAGTGAAATTTGAAAGTGACTAAGTAATGAAAACAATATATTATTTGAAGGGCATTGGCTTACTTTATCTGTTTAATAATACAGAAATACAATTTACGGCACAAAATTACAAAACTTCAAATATTGATATTTTTACAGCCTAATAGGAATAGCAACATCAAAGATCTCATTTATTTTCAAAGTCCTTTATACATGTAAATCAGAAAAAGGAAACCAAATACAATGGTAACATTTAAAAGGCTCCACCCTAATGTACAATTACGTACATATTGTTTGGGTTAAAAACGTCACAACGGGGGATGCAATTGATGTATAACTATGTCTACGTAATATTAATGAATATAGTAGGAGTGTGATCGATACATAAAAGAAAAAAAGAAAATACATATATATATATAATGAGGTTATTATATGAACATTTTCATTGCCTTTACCCTATGGATACAATATGATATTAGCACATAGAGAGTGAATCGCGCTGTGCAACAGTAAAATTTCAATTGAATAACTTATCCATGTATGACGCGCATTGTAACTGAAGTAAGGCATTATGAATATGTATATAGAAATATTGATATTTTGTAGTGTGATCCGATTAGAAAAACGGATGATGCATTAGAAATAAATAGGTAGTAATTAGAAATAATTTTGTTTTAATTACACTTTTCTGTTCATTTGTATAGGAGACCTAGGAGCTAGGATGTTTAAATAATTACGTGAAGTCAATTGTTATAGAATAAAAATTATTCTATTTTGTTCTTTTACATGAGATATTCTCACGTTATGGGTGCATGTGCATAAGATTATGAATGACACAAAATATGCCTTTAAGTATGATATAGCTGTTAAAAATTAATATATTCTAAAGACACATAAGGATATATAAATCTAAAATGGTTATAATTAGTTCCGAGATCTATTTTGAGGCATTTTGGAAACTGAAATTTCGATGACTTACTTTTAGTACTGATATTATGAGAAATATGACGCTTTTTATGCACAAAGGAAAGTAACGTTCAAATCAATTAAGAAAATTTATACCTAAACCTATATTAATTTCTACAATGCAACGCTTTGAGCATTTAAAATTCTTCGAAACTGAAGAAAAAAATTAATTATTATCATTTAATTTTTGTATATATTTTGACAATATTCGCATACATAAGTACAAAGATTACTTTTGGCCGCTGGCTTGCTTTTTTTCTTTCATATTTAGTTCTTCTTTTTTTTTAGTTTAACGGTTACACATGTATAGATATTATGTATTAATATAATTTTTATATATTATTTAAATCTTTATAAATATAAATAAGTATATTGCAAATTCGTGTGTAAACGAAATGCGTCAATTAAACCATACATTAACTTTTCACATAATTCTTAAAAGGCATCAATCAAATTTAAAGTATGCTTACTTGTATCCCGAAGTACTTACATTGAAAAAAAGAAAAGAAAAACGAAAAAAAGGTAAATAACCAAACGAAGCAAATGAAATCTTATTGGAGATAAAATATATCCATGTAAATAAAAATACATCGAAATAAATGAATTAATAAAGCAAAAAAAAAAAAAAGAAATAAAATCTGATACCCGTTAATGCTGGTAAAAATGGCAAATTTCTCCATTCACTTTTATATAAATATAACGATACATATACAATATACATACCCAATATATATAATATATATATATATATATATTATATCATGCGTTTACATATAAAATGTCATGACAATAGTAAAACTCATATAAACTCGAAGATGATTTTTATTATAAAAATTTTATGTGGTAAATCCATCACTACCAACTTTTTTTTTTGAAATGATGTGAGATTTATTTTCAGACTTATTTATTATGCATTGCCTCTCATTGTCTTTCTCTCGCCTCAATTATATATGATTTTTTTTTGAATGTGTGAAATTATTATTCGCTTAGAAGTGAGAGGAGACTTTACGATTTTTAATGATTCTTTTTTTTTTTTTTTTGACAAAATAAAACCAAATAAATGTTTTTTGGACATAAATATAAAACTAATCGAATTTAATTCAATGCAATTGTAAAGTTGACCTCATTATCACGATTAATCTAACATTTTTTTTTTTTATATAGTGTGTGAATTCAATTGATTTAGTAAAATTAATGTGATTATTATCAAAATTTGAAAATATTTGTTTTAAAAAGCATTCAACATATTTTACAATTCAACTAAAAATATCTTTTAATATTAAGTCACTATCATTTAAAATATTTAATTAAATTTTAAGGAACTAAAAATGAAAATATTGTCAGGCTGGCGTCACATATATTCACCAGCCTGTTAAAACAAAAAAAATGTCAAGCTGGCGTCTCATTTTTACCAGCCTTTTCCCAATGAAGGCTACCAGATAAAGCCTGACAATATTGTTAGGTTGGCCAACGTTTTCTATAAATCCTTCAATACCCCAACGAACGGCCTGACAAGAATATGGGCTGTAATTTAAAAATTAAATATTGAAATATTGTTAGGTTGGCGTCACATTTTCCCTAGCCTGAACATATTTTCTCCTAAAAGGGGGCAGCCTGACAGTACTTTCAGGATACCCACCACATCCTCTAAATACTCCATTTATCCAATATCACAGACGCAAAAACTTTATATGCATTTAAAAAGTATTTATAAGTTACGAATTAATGTTAAAATTTCAATGAATCAAAATCCATTTAAATAACAACTCTTGCAGAAACATTATTAAAAGTATAATTTTCACATTGCTTGCGTCATTATTTTTGAACAAAAATGCACAAAGAATATCAAACAAAAAATTAAAAATTAAAATAAACTATGTTTAGCTACCATTTTCTTTTTAAGCATAAAATGGTGTTAATAATCAAAATATTCAAATAATTGACTTTCATTCTACTTCTTTTTTTATATGTTGAATGAAAATAAAAATTAAATGCCGGTCCCTCATTTTTTTTTCATAATTATGAGCAAATATATAAATGAAATCGTAACAAGTATTTACGTGTAATCATAAAATATTGATTATTCACTATACTGTGTGGTGTACCTATTTATGATGACCTATATGGACAATTATATTATTAATTTGGACTGCGTGCCTGCACAGTACTCAAGTCACACCAAGTTATGAAAAAAAAAACAAAAAAAAAAATGATAAGAATTTACTACAATGTCTAATTGTTTTATAAACCAATTATGTTTTCAAATTAAACTGTTTTCTTTCATTTCTGAAATTGTAACTAACACGCAATGTAATATATGTGATGTGCATGTATGATATTTAGTAGATATAACACAACAAAAGCACCTATAAGTCATTTAAGTTACATTTTAATTTTTGTGAAAATAATGAAAACAAGCTGCGAATAGATTGGTACACGGCTTCGTTTTTGTTAAGAAAAAAATTAAAATCAAAAGAAAGCACCGTACAAAGAGAAAAAATTGCAAAACCAATAGCTTGATTATTTTTTTTTTCAAAAATAAAGTAGAATAAAAAAATTATTATTATTTAAATTTTTTTTAAAGTATTTTTTTGTTTCTTTAATTAAAAATAAAACTTATTGTTTTATTGGTTTATTTTAATGCTGTAATTTGTGAATTTTCAAAAACAATAAAATATAAATAAAAAAAGATTAAAAACTAAACAAAAAAAAGAAATTATATACATTGTGTGCTTCACCGCATATAAGCACGACACACAAGTAATCAACACAATTTGCATAAAAATGCTAATTGGTCGTAGGTATTGTATCATTCCATATTACCTTAAATATTATAGAATTTTTGACGCCGCATAATAATATTTATTATATGTTTTGTCACATGTTTTGGAACTGGTAAAGTTTTATGGATTGGTGTCAATGTACTCTTCCGTAATGGAAAATAATACAAAAAAAAAACAAATTCTTTTGCATAGTTTTTTTTTTTTTTTTTTTAACTTTTCTATAGACGGTATTTATGTAACTGTGTATAGAAAGGCAAGTATTAGAGGAATAATGTTTGGGTATTGTGTGTCAGTGTCAGTGAGTGTATTTCTAAAACAGATAAATATTAAATAAATTAAATACGACGAATATATTAAATAAATTAGTGCTTAATATGAGGTCATATTTTCGATTTATTGGAGACTCTGTTTTGATTCCTTCTAGTTATTATATAGTTAACTGATTTCTGAAACTAAATGTATAGTAAATATTTACCATGATTTTTATTTGAAATATATATGATTTTAGGAAAAATAACTTCTTATTAACTTAACGTTTTAATTACAAAACTTTTTTCTTTTAGAAACACTAATCTAAGCTCGATTTTATTCATATATCCCAGCAGACATTAACATAAAACGTTCTATTTAGAAATTAGAATACTTTTTAAGCAATCAATACTTCCGGATATAGTTTTATATTATATTATCAGTTTTAATCAGGACCTATTTCACAAACGTGTCAATTTGACAAGTAATGTTTACAAATCTAAATATCTATTGCGAGTTAATAAGCTAATTGATAACAGGTTCGATTTTGTATAGAATTATTTGAAGAAAGTAACAGAATAAATCCTTAGTAGATTCGATTTATTCATTCAAGAGATATTTGGAATTGTCTACTTGTCACGTTTGTGCAATAGGTCCCATGTATATATCGTACAGAATTACAATAAGAAGACTAGTAAAAAAAAAATCTATATATAATATATATTATAGCTAATATCTACGTACCTAAAACAAAATTATTTGATTAAGAGAAACTTAAATTTACATAAATTAAATATATCCTAATAGTTTGACTGTCTGCTAATTTTCAATATTTTGAAAATACTCGCTAAACTATTGGCTCTTTCTGGGTACAATTGTTCAGAAATATTATTGCTAGACTCTTTATCTTTAAAACACCTGAAGAAATTATTAAGAAATAACAAGTACTTTAAAAAATATCTTATTAATTAGGGAACAACTATCCAACCATTCTTAATAAAATTGATTGGAGACACCACTTCCCGGACTGCAATCGAGCTCTAATTCTAAATTAAACATTGCATCTGAAAAAATTGAAAAACTATAAAAAAAAAAAGTTGACATCCTAATTAATCCAATATATATTTAATATATGTAAGTTAAAGTTTCTCTTAATCAAATAAATACTTTGGTTTTAGATCGTAGGTACATATTAGCTATAATAACAATCTTTTACAAACTACCCCAATTAAAAGAAATGTAAGAATTTTTCTCAGATTAAATGAACGACTGAAATTTTATCGTAATCGCATGACAATTTTATATATTTACTTCATAAAATAAAATAAAATTAAATCCTTTATCGACATTCATAAGAAAGCGATTACATTTCACTTACATAATAACAACACATTATACACATATAAATAAAATCAATGAGAACGTATATTAACATCGTACACAGAACAATTGATTTATATGATATATTTGCTTATATAAAATAATGTAAACTTATTTACAAATACTTATTGACTATATATAATATATATAATAGTAGAAACAGGTATCTGTCTATCTTTCTACAATACGTCTATTATTATGTAAATAATATATATATATATATGAAATATTTTATTAAATAAAATATTTATTAATAATTTACCGAAATAATATGTAATTTCTATGTATAATGTCAAAGACATTACAATTCGTACCATAATTTTATTTTATCTATATTACTTTATGTATTTTGTTGGTATAGAGACAATTTTCTATGTTTGTTTTTTTTTTCCTCGAACAAGCGTCCAATACCACAAGATCAACCAAAGTAAATGGAATGCATGTTCGTATTGCATATAAAAATCATCACATATCACATCATATTTACCACTAATAAAGTAGCGACTATACCTTCTAAATATTTATATTTTTGCATTGCTCACACGTATTATTGTGATTGGTGATCGTGAGTACATTCAATTTATATACATACATTTATAATGCTATCTTTTGTAAAGATTTATTTAAAAAAATAAATAAATAAATAAATAAATTATATGTTTATTCAATTCCATTAATTCCATCAGAAAGCATTGACTTTTAGAACTGATTTACACTCTATGAATTGGACAATGTCAAGGACGCCGCATATAACAACATTATCATGATTGAAGTTTATTATACTATTGAGTATTTTATTACTTATTTTGTATGTTTGCTAATCACATATAAAAATAATGAAACCCATTCCTAGCTTAAGATTGTGAAGTATTTATTATGTATTAGTAGAGGTATTAAGGTGGATAATATCTAATATTTAATATACAAATTGTAAATATGTTGTATTTAGATACATTATCAAATTTAATTTCTATAACTTAAAGGATCACATTGAATTTATTTGAACAATTCTACCAAAAAATGATCAAATAATAAGTATACGCACTTATTTTTATTGAAATGTTTCCATATAGGATCTGAACACTCAATATTTTAATTATAATTTATTAATCATATTAAATCTTGTTTGTCATATTATTTTCATATAAGTGCATTCCACTAATGCTATTTGTGCAATGATATTTCTATATTTCTGTTTGATTTAAATAAATGCTTACCTTGATGTGGTTTCTTTCATTTAATTTTTTTGTTTTTTATACCTTTTTCTACCATGAAGAGAGACATGTAATTATCGAGTTAGTGGATGTTGATACATTTTCTAAAGATAAGTTGATGTTCTTAATGTCGTTAAATATGAAATTAAAAATGACACATTTTACATTCTTGTATTGAATGGCACACGTATAACATTTTAAATAGATTTAAGTAACAATTGGTGGGTGATCCGAAATTATTTTCATACACTTGAATTGATTGCAGATATATTAAATTTTTTTTTTTTTTTTTATAGAAGATTACAAATTTCATATAAAGATTTTATTTGTTTGATTTTGAATGAATCGATGAAAACGAATCCATACTACGTTTTATTTTCTTCCTACTTATTTATTTAGTTAGAAAAAATGTAATATAATATATATAAACATATATTTATTTATTATACAATTTGAATTGCGCATGTACCCAGTGAAGATCATTGACTTTAAATTTACCGCCTGTATACATTACACTATATTATAAACATAGTTAGTTACTTACACCAAACACGCAGACACACCTCTACAAATAATAATAATAATAATAAAAAAAAAATTATTATATTTTTCTTGTTTAAAAAATGTATTTCGTTCGTAAGATTTTATTCTATTTTTTATATAACGATGCGCCTGTATTTAAAAGCGATTTTGTTTTTGTACATTTAGAGATCAAGAAGCGCAATTATATAAAAAGATTGTTATTATTTATTTATTTATTTTTTCGTTACTTTTTGAAATTTAAATTTTTTGGTTCTACATTAAAATTTGATACTATTTTAAAACAAATTCGTACATATATATTTTATGTACAGCAAGTTAATTATGAATTCAGTGTTGCAGAAACATTTAATAAAGTATAAACAAGCACTTTGGGTAATTGGGTATCCTGTACGATGAAAATCATTTGTTCGCATTGTAATTAATTGTTAATTATTAATATTGGAAGTTTTATTTTAAAGTTGTATTTGAGAAATCGTATTATAGAAAAATGTATCGCAAATAATTGATTGATATTTATTAATTGGTCATTAGGGATATGATTTTGTTTCGCTAGTAAAGATGCTCATTTCAATTGGGTAGGAATTGATGGAATAATACTTCTATTTATCCGCTCTTTCTCTGATTGTGTCCTAAATAATATATTCTACAAATTTAAAATATGCAGGATCATCCGAATCGACTTAAAAATCACTCATAAAACATTCATAACAGAGAGTTGGCCTTTGTTTATTTATTTTCTAATGTTGCTAACAGTGTAATATTCCATTATGAACAGATTATAAACAAAAACAATAACAATAACAATGAAGGTAATAACATAAATATATTTTTCAATCATATTTAAAAGGAATGAATCTAAATATACTTATAATAATAGCCACTCTATATCTGTATTTATGAATGATTTCAAATATATGTAGTAATAAATAGAGATCATCGAAATAGCGACGGTAGTTACTGCTTTATTATTATGGGAAGGGTTCATCGCATCTTTGACCGCGCTAGTTAATAAATAATTATGAAATGTTTGAATTGATATGATAAAAACCAATGCCTGGATATCTTTACGTTTGTAAGAGAAAGAAGAAGATAAAGAAAAATATGTAGTAAAATATGAAAAAAAAATAATAATAATAATAATAATAATAAATAAATAAAAATATTATTTATAGTTTGTTATTTATGTAATTTATTTAATAATATTATTATTATAAATAAACTAGCTATAAAATATGTAACGTCCGGTTTTCATGGATGAGTAATTTTTTTTCATTTTTTTTTCTGTATGGTCTGTTAATCACCTAAGTATTAAATTATGGTGATGTTGCTTTTGGGGTATGCGCACACGTTTAACAAGTGCGCCTACTTGCTAACTAGCTTGCATACACTAATATTCACATATATTAAGATTTTGCTACTCTCAATTCAATTACATTGAATGATTTTTTTTATTTAAATGATGCAGAACTGATAGGTTTTTGCTCTATCGATCATAATGCATACAAATTTTGGGGGAGTTATGAATAGAAATAAGACCATTGTAGGTTTTTATTTTTCAAATGTTTATGAGTATATGATTTTTTTGTAAATAGAAATCAGATTGGAAATACTGAAAGCTCTCTCATGAAATTTTTATTATAACGAAGTTTTAAAAAAGTTGGTTTCTTTATTCAAAATAGATCTATAAACATTGGGTTTTTATTAACTTTCGAGTTTTTGACATATTTTGCACGCGCTGATTTTTTATATACAGTTTTTGATATCGAAAAATCATATTTTTAAATCCACATTTTTGAATACTTTACTGAATATTATTAAATAATAAAGTTAAATTAATATATATAAAAATGATATAGTTTTACTTTAATTTTGTTGTTTTTTCTGTTCGGCATTTCTTGTGTTCAAAATCTTCGCCCTTCTAGTTTTAATAATGTTACATATTACTTATAGATATAGTTTATATATTAAAATAAATAATTTCATTATTATTTTTATTTTTATTCATTTTAGGCAATGCAAGAGGCATTAAAACTGTCATCGGACACAGATATGCATGATTGGTTTCTGGAGCGTGATATCAAAATGCCCGGTGTCATTTTACATGATAAATTAATGACGGACGCATTACTTGGCACGTTACCAATCAAAACGGAACATTCATACAGTTTAAATTCAGATGGTGACTCCATTCCAGATTCGCCCAGAAGTCTACAAAATAAAATTGATGGTAAGCAAACAGCTCATACACACAAAATTTATTTGATTTATATTTTTAATATAATTTAATTGAAAATTGATTGCGTATTTATTGTTAATAATAAATATTATTGTGATGGAAAATTACCTGCAAGCTGTTTGTCTCGAGTTAAATTTTGTGATGTGTTAATAAACATGTTTGGACTTTATATTTATTAATATATTTTTTTCATTTTTTTCATTTTTTTTTTATTAAAATATTTATTTTATGAGGTCGTCCTTCTTTGAATAATTAAATAAATAACAGAAACATAAGAGACTAATTAAACAATGCTACTTATATTTTGAAATAATTTTTATAATATTATATTAAAAGAAATAAGAAAATTTAATTATAATAAAATGAGTAAGGCAGTGGGTCCGCAAGTATTGAGTGTATTCAACAACAATTCATTTTTTTTTTCTGTTATCATCGAACGATCACAGAATTTATTATTCTTTAAATTTAATATTCACCTGATTAAACATTGCTTCAATTCAATTTAAGATATGAATTACGATATTGGTTCATACGACCTGACAACGAATGTATATGCAATACAAGTGGCGTTTTAGCACTTTTTTCTATTGGTATTTTTTTTTTTTTTTTTTTAATATTTTCATTTTGTAGATTACTTTGGCCGGTAACTTCTTACAAAGTTATTAGCATTTGTTTAATTTCATGATATGGCTTGTATG
This sequence comes from Catotricha subobsoleta, assembly GCA_011634745.2. Classification (NCBI taxonomy): domain Eukaryota; kingdom Metazoa; phylum Arthropoda; class Insecta; order Diptera; family Cecidomyiidae; genus Catotricha; species Catotricha subobsoleta. The sequence goes on from JAABKK020013531.1 coordinate 38,355, forward strand.
GACGCGTATATAATATTACCTAGGAAACAACAGAAGGAAAAAAATTATAAGAATTTTGTTTCTGGGTACATATAATTTAGTTACTTGCGCTATTTAATATCTATTTGGAAATATTTATGACAACAAGAAATTCGTAAGTAAATTTGTTTGTCGCAATATTTTACTCGCACCGATTTCGAAATTTTTGTCTGGATTAATTAATATATTTTTGAAATGAATAAAAAGAAAAAAGTCATATTGATTTATTACTTTGCCCATACGCTGAATTTCATATTGAAAATAGTTTTTTGTTTCGCGGAAAGCGTGTTTTTTTTTTATTAATTAATGAAAATATTTAAAATATTAATATGTAATTGCTTATAGCAGTTTGAGCAATACTTTAATTGCCTCTTGTGTTTTTAATAGCACATTTACCATTCTGGCTATTTATTTTTTTTGTTTTATGCACATTCAGTATCTATCAAAGCTCGTAATTCAAAATTATTTACAACATAATTGACATATACATCACAATTAACTTAGTTAGCTCATAATATATGCTGTAGTTCCTCATTACTAATGTCTAATGGGAGACGTACATTTCACTTTTCATCACCAAAGTTTTAACTTAAGATGTCGTCACTTTCAAACGTTTTTAGTTGCTGTGAATCCACATATCAAATTTTGTGGAAGAAAGATTAGGGACAAAAATCGTAAAAAAACAATTTAAAATTATAGTACAAAGTGAAAATGAAATGATATTTGAGACACAATGTACAATTTTTATAAATTTAATTTAAAACATTCCATGTAAATGTAATGACATATTTGATTAGAACGATTCATGGTTTTGTCATAGTGTTGTATAATTTCAAATTGTGTAAAATTTAAATGGAGAAATAACTAAGAAAATTAATGGTCCTGCAATTCTAATTTCTGATTTTTAAAAATTAAAAATAATCATTAATTTTGTAATACTATTTGTCTACTCAGGGTCGAGTACAATGTGAACATAAGCTATATATTTTGGTATTCTTACGTTGCGGCAAATAATTAATTTACGAAACTTGAAAAACAAAACAAAAAATCTACTTAAATCAAACGAACGAATTGTAGGTATTTCAGGACTGAACAAATTACTTTTATATGTATATTGTATATACACTATTTTAATTCACACAAAATAACAGATTTTTCGCAACTATATAGAGGCTACTGAAAAATATTGATGGTATTTTGCGAACTTACAACTAATGTTTATTTTAACCTAACTGAACTAACGTTTATTTTATTTTTAATACGGGATTACGATTTTGATTCGACAATTTATGTTTATTTACGAATTTTCGCTATTTATTTGTTTATTTTTAAAATCTTTTAATCCTATTCGGGACATGCGGCGAGTTATATCCTGTTTCTGTTTCATACAGGCAATATTATCATCTATTGTAATTTGTAACATGTAGTAGTACTACTATTTCGTGCGGTGGTGTGGTTGGTAGTGACAATTTGGGTATCAAATATAACCAGCAAAAATTGGCATATACATTTTCAAGCTAATATATCAATATTGTACTTACATCTGTAACTAAACTATATTGAATACAAAACTCGAAAATTTTTCTGTATTTTATAGAGTATAAGTATTTATTTCTGTTGATAAATTTTTGTTTTTTTTTTTAGTAGTTATAACATTTATGTATAAGTGTGTTATTTCACTTCGATTATAATTTATTTTGTCGTACAACATATTTTTTTTTTCTTTTTATTAATAATTTGATAAATGTTTGTAATAATAAGCGCACATGTCATATTAAAAGATCTTGATCGAATATACATTTATATGACGGTCACACACAAACTAACCTAATTACCGCGTGTGTGATTATCACGTAAATTGATAATAATTATTATTATTTTATTAATATTATTATAATTTAATCATATTGATAATAATAATAATTACATAACAAAGTTAAAAATCATGATAAAATTTAAAGGGAAATAAACGAAGAGTAATGTGCTCTGATAATAATTAGTCATAGTGTCAATCTGGGATTCAGTAACTGATTCAGCAATAAATGAGTGATACATTTTTCAAGCCTCCTTTATGGTGTATCTGAAAAGAAATTTAATGATTAAATACTATATTTTTTACTTTACTTTGTAAAAAAATCAAGTAATGGATTCGGTAATAGATTTTCTCTGGATTTAGTCGTAGGATAAAGGTGAATGACCCACCGTTAGTTAATATATAAGTTTTGGAGTCGATCTGTAGTGGTTTTTGCTTCGTGAGATCCAAAAATCCGTTCAAACCACCGCCAGAAAGATAACCTTTTTCTGATTTTCTTTGGACTGAGTTAACGGGTTGAAACTAAACCATATACATTTTCAAGCAGCAGAGATTCTGCGTATACCGTGCACTTAAGAAATAAAAACAAAATAATATAGTTTAATATATCAAAAATGAAGTAGTACCAATTAATTGGCAGCTTGTTTTTTTTTTTTTTACATATGTACTTACTTGTTTGGCAATATGTGCATTTAATTTGTAAGAAACATCTGAAAACCGGTTCAAACTGTACAAATATTCTATATAAAATACAAACTTTTCAAATTTTAATCTGGAATTTTTCTGAATCAACTGCAATACCAAATTTCCAATTTTAAATGAATTTCATTAATATTTCAGAAATGGATGATGATTGTTATGATATAACAATGACAACCACACCAGCATCAGTAACGAGACACAACAATAACAATGACAACAACACCGCCAATAACAATAACATCCACAACAATAGTAATCATATTCATAATAATAATAATAATAATAATCGTCACATTACATCCAGCGTGTGCAGTCCACATGATACATCATCAATTAGTTCAGATATTGATGTTGACGATTCAAATGTGAAAGAAGAACCATTGTCACCCGGTTCAAGTTGTCCGCCGAGTCCAAATACCCCGCCACCACACTATGGGATGAATGTTAATTTGGCAAATATGGCAGCATACACAAACACAGATTTAGTGTTTGAACACAATAAGGTAAGCGATTTATTGAAATGCATAATATTGTTAACATGATTTTTGATAATAAACAAAAAAAGAACTTGAAATATATTGGGAATGAAGGCTAGAAAAAAAAATCCAATAATTCATAAATTTGTAATTTTATTCCAAGTTTCGAATCGCAATTGCCATTTGTCCTTAGAAATGAAATTAGTCAATTTTTTTTAAAAAAAAGAACAATAACTTCAACAATTTTTCATGTTGGCGTACAGAAAAAAATTCTTCAGAGAATCCTATATAAACCCATTAATATTATTTATTTAAATAAACGCATTTCATTATTTATTATTCTTTTGATTTTTTTAGAGACATCATTTCGAAAATATAAGTGCAGACATAAAAATTCAGGTTAGATTTATTTTATTTTTGTTTTAGAAATGTTATGAGAACTATTTTTTTCTTCTTGATAAACCTTAGTTTTGAGTAATTTGCTTCGATGGATAGCTAACTAACCTTTTCTAGCACTATCTCAATTTTCATACCTAACTCATTTTTAATTAAAAAAAATTATTATCTAAAGCGGTGTTATTATTGACTATAGTCATTATTATTTATTAAAATTAAAAATGTTTATGTGCTTTTCAAATGATAATTAATTGGCAAATTAAATATTATTTCAGAATGGTTCCCTACAACTTTCACCAGCCTCACAAAGTCTATTAAAAAATCAACAGATCATTTTGGGAAATACACAAACACAACAAAGACTAGTTGTTCCAAAACTAAATATCAAAATGGAAACACAAATGCAGGGTAAAAGCTTAATAAAATTTAAAATGAAGTTTAAAATGAATAAATATTAATTTTATTTAAATAGCATTTGGTCTACCTCCAACTCCTCCGTCCTCTTTACCTAGCGATGATTCGGAAGGAAATCAAAGCCCTGAACATCACACATCGTCTAGTGCACCAATGTCTCCTAATGCTACACAATCACAACAACAACAACAACATCAACAAGCAGCCTCAATTAGCCCAAATAGTCGTAGAACATCTTCAATACAACAAAATAGTCATACAAATATGAGTGGATCATCACGAGGCTATAGTGGTTCAAGTTCACGACAACCAATTCACACACCTCTAATTAGTAGTCAACCGGTAATAATGATTATTATTTCTTTTCTTTTTTTTTTTCATATACATTCTAAACGAACTCATTTGAACTGTGAACAAAATCATAAGTTTCATATTAAATTAAAAAATTAAAATATATTTTGAAAATTTTAGGCAATATTTATCTTTTGCTTGTTGCCTTTCTTTTTCATTTTATCGTTTATGATTTTTGGTGATTCCGATAAATATATTTTTTGTACGCTATAGAAAAATTAATTCGATTTGTTTTGGATAATAATTTCTAAAATTTTATTTCCATATTTACAGAAAGGATCAACGGGAACATTAATTCTAACCGAAGAAGAAAAACGCACATTAGTAGCAGAAGGATATCCAATTCCAACAAGACTTCCATTGACAAAATCTGAAGAGAAATCCTTGAAGAAAATTCGACGAAAAATCAAGAACAAAGTAAGCACACGAAATAATATTATCACATTTTTATTTTAGGTTGTTTTTTGTTTGTCAGTTTTAATTGATTTTCAATACTTCCGCGATAAGATATTTTGTTATATTAATTTATATATCATTTGCAAATACTTACCAAATCTTTCATATCTTTAAAAAAAAAAAACAAAAATTTCTAGTGTGATCAATAACGTTGATTAAAGCGACAAAAATTCTATTTACAATAATTAGATTTTATTTTATTTTAACTTTCCGCGCGATTAACATTCACAACATAAATACCTATATATAATTGACAATCTTAGTGGCGCGCGGTAAGATAATATTCGATCTCAATATGAACCGGTAAATTAGGAACTTCCTTTATTTTGCTATCTCGGCAGTTTACTTTTCTATTGAATTTTATTTTTTACGTTTTTAATATTTTTTTCTTTATTTTGAATTATATTAATTTCTTGGGTGTGTTACTTTTTTTATCGAGGAAATGTTCAATTGATTAATGCACAGATAAAAGTTAATTAATTAGCAAAGTACTCATACGTCAAATTTGCTCGTGATAATGGTTAAATATAAAATTTTTAGGAAATAAAGATTAAAAATGTCAAAATTGTGTTTTTCTTTTTTTTTTTCATAATAACACGAGCTAGGAAGTACTCAGGCATTAAGAAATAGTATCCAATTAAAATAATTGAACGTTCATCTATATATGATTAATTTTAATTATTTCACTTAGTTTAAATTGTTTAATTTTGGTTTTAATTTTTTTTTTTTTGTAAATCTTCGTTTATTTTTAATTTGGTAGATATATATGAAAATTAGGTTTATCTGCATTTCAATGTAGCTACTGTAATTACTTATGCTCATTTATAATTCACAAATGGCAAACTAAAAAAAATCTTTTCATAAAGCACATAAATGTGAAATTTCAATGTTCTTTCTTTATTCATCAGTTTTATTTACATTTTTTTTTTTTTATGAAATTATAATGTTTTGATCCCAAGCATCTTTGGTTGATTATAAAAATAAAATGATTCTAAAGAGAATCGATAAAAGTAAATAGCCTTTTCAGATGAATGTGAAATACAAAAAGATTGATCGTATGTTTTATCGAAAAGAACACAATACAACAACGTGAGAGCTATGCTATCTTCAATTTATTTCACTTAATACAAGCGCACGTAATAGCAAAATATTTGATTATTCTTTTTCTTTTTGTTTCATCACATTATTTATGTTTAATAAATTTAAAACCATATTAAATGCACAATTCCATTTGCTACTTTCAGCCAATATATTATGAAATGTAAAAAAAAGAAAAAAAAAAGTGAAACTATAATCCATTCATTCACTTTATATTTATTATCAAAATGCTATTTTATTTTAATATGGATGAATTGTATTTTTATTTTCTTTCTCTTTACGCTTTATTAAATACAGTTTAATACATTTATTCTATTTTACAAAATTTAAGACGAAAATAATGCAAACTATTTGAAAATCGTTTGTCATGCTTTCCGTTACCATGTTACAAGATACTATAGTAAATATTTATAGAAAATGTTACTTAACACTCTTATCCTATGTAAGTTTCTGGCCGCTTAACTTTACACCCTTAATCGAAGATATTTCAAAAACTATAAGTCGGATAGTTTAAATGTAAAAGTAGTATTGTCACTTTCGGTAAACCTAACATGTTTGTTGAAGAGAGTTTTATTTGATCTCTTCTAGATTGCGAGATATTTCTGTTTAAACATGTAATACAAAAAATTGCATGCAATTTTATTGTTGTTGTTGTATTACTTAAACAGAAATATCTCACAAACTAGTGGAGATCAATTAAAACTTTCTTCAACAAAAATGGTAGTCTCATCGAAAGTGACATTTAAACGATCCGACTTATAGTTTTTGAAATATCTTCGATTAAGGGTACAAAATCAAGCGGCCAGAAACTTACGTGGGATAGATGTGTAAGGTTTATCGTTAGACCAATTCTTCAATCATATGAAAAGAATTTCCCACAATAAAGTCATTTCCACTTATATTTGACGCCATTGTAAAGTACAACTCCTTTGATCTTATTTGAAAATATGATCAAAATATCTTAGCTAAAATGCAACCCATTTTTTTATTTTTAAATATCACCCCTTTTTGCGAGTCTCTGGAAAACAGTAAAACACCTGAAAGTAATAATGCGATTTTCTTTTTCAAATGTTTGTATGTAATTTAATTTTGTAACACAAACTGATCGTCTAAATTTCAAATGTAATATAAATTTTATACTAACGTGACATTGACAACCGAAAATCATGTTTCTAATTCGTACATTTGAAATTATCAAATATATATCAATCTGAAACAATATCCATCAATAGTTCTAGATTGTTTTTTAATTTTTTTATTCAGTTCAAAACCCAGTTTTTCTGTATATCAATCCATACACCAAATACCATATTTCCAAATTTAATGTCCTTCACATATATTGCTGCGTCGTAAATGGAAAGCTAAATTAGTGATAAAATTAACAGAAAATAAAAATATTTATGTATATGTGAACTGAAGAGATTTATTTTGACAGCTGTGTAATGAACACAAGTATTTAAAAAATATATATATATATATTTATAAAATATAAAAGAGTTAGATACTGTTTGAAATAATAACGAGCTACCTGTATTTAAATATTAAACATACAATTCATACATAAATTATAGTGTATTGTATTTGTATACAATACACACAGCTCTAGTTTTTATTTTATTCATTTCTTTATTTATTTTATTTTATTTTTTTTTATTTTTTCATTTTTATCGTTCTCAGTTTGTAAGTACAAAATTCGAATTTATTAACATTTAATGGTAATTTGTATACAATGCGCAAACATTTCACTTCTTTCTGTCTACTTTTTCAGTATTTTTCGAACATTATCTAATATTGCTACATTATTGTTAATAATATTCGATTTTATTATATCGATTAAATTATTATGACGAATGAATTTTTAATTTCTTTTGAATATTATTATTAATTGTGAATTTTTCACAAAAAAAAAAGAAAAAAAATAATATCAATATAAAAAGAATTTATATGAATATCGTGTTTATTGCTATTTTACTAGACATAATCTATCACTAATAATAAAATCAAATCTCTCATTAATACAAGATTTTAAATTTTCTTTATGCGACAGTGAAAAATATTGCATTAAAAAACTTATTATTATTTGATAAAAATAATTATCTATAGTTTCAGTTTTTAGCAACGGACAATTTTACAATTACTAAATGATTATTTCCGTTGGCATTCTTCTATTAATTAGCTAATGCTTGACTTGGATTTCGGATTAAGTTTTTAATGGTCACTTTTGACATTGTTTTTACCCAAACACTACCAAAATCCCATTTACTTTAAACTTAAAATTTAATTTTCTTTCTTTTCTTTTCTTTTTTCACTCAATTTTAGATCTCAGCACAAGAAAGTAGACGAAAGAAGAAGGAATACATGGATCAATTAGAGCGCAAAGTGGAAATTCTAGTCTCCGAAAATACCGATTATCGAAAACGTGTCGAAACACTTGAAGACTCGAATGCAAATCTCATGAGCCAATTAACTAAATTACAGGCACTAATTAATCGTCAAACAATGAAAAAATCATAAATACTTGACTCGTTTGTTATTTTTTTTTCTTGCTTTGACGGTGTATGGGAAAGTATTGATATATTCATCTAGCATCAAGCAAACCATATTATTAAATAAAGCGATAAAGAAAGAAAAACAGAACTTATAATAAAATTGTTGTTTAAAATATTCATATTTAAATTTTAAAAAAAAAGAAGAAGAAAAAAGGTATACAAATAAATAATATTGTACAAATTAACGTAAAATCGAAGTAGCTACAACACACAAATGATATGTATTAATCTTCAATAAGTTTCAATCTTCACAAACAAATTATTTATCAAAATGTTGATTATGTTTCGAGAGGAAAAAAAAATAACTCGTCGCGTCTTGTGTTGATATAAGCATTTACGCTCGTATCAATTCGAATAACATGAAAAATATAAAACACATTTTTCAAATTTTTCCTGTTTTGTTTGGGAATTTTTATTATATTTAAAATACACAAATATTATAGAATTTATTGAAATGTTGATTTTTTGAACCAATTTATTTTTCTATTTTTTTTTTTTTATATTTCGATTTCGTGCAATATTTTTTTTTCCGTATTGTAATTGTTTCTTGCTTTATTAATTTAATAATAATGATGTGTGCGATTTTTTTTAATTTAATTTATCGTTTAATTGCATTGCAATCCATAAAATATTATAAATTTAATTTAAATTTTATTGAAATGTTTAAGTGAGTTAATAGATATATAAATTAATTATATTTTTGCATGTTGTATATCAAAAAAAAATAAGAAAATAAAATGAAAATAAAAAAAAAGAAAAAGTAAAAAAAATGAAAAAAAAAAATATAAATAAATAATGAATTAAGATTTATTTATAAGAATTAATTTTAGATAGATTTAGATTTCGCCGGTTAATTATTCAATTTGTTCAGCAAATAATCCAAATGTTCGGTAAATTGTCCAAATGTTCAGTAACACAAAAACCTGGATTAGTCCGGACTGGGATATTTTCACAAAGAAAGAATGATAGGTTTATTAAAGAGGACTACATATAACGAAGAGATGGACACTAATTATATGTCATTTGGTTAAGGAAAATTAGAGTTATGGCCCAAAATATATTTATTTTTTTTACCGAACATTGGGATTGTTTTTTACCGAACAAAAGGTTTTTCTTACTGGTAGAATAAATAGTTTCCATAAATAATTAATAAAATTTTATTTTGGAGTCTTTCAAGCTACATTTATGTTTTTTTGTCTTTTTTGGTAAATAATTTACTGTTCGATTTTTTGACAGTATTTAATTATACCAATCTGGAATATATTGTTCGGATTTAATTGAATTTTATCTGATGTTTTTCTTTTTCCTTTTTGTTTTTTTCCTAAATTTCAAAATAAAAACTAGCAAATCATTGATTTTAAAAAAAATAATATAATATAAATATATTTATATGATGATGATGACATAATTTCTATTGGTTTATGGTGTACTGTCTCATCGTTAAACAGATAATTTTCGAAATGTACATGAATCGTTTGTGGAAACAATTTTCTTTTTTACAAACTTTACATGCTATTAATTCATTAAGTTCCAGTCTATAATGCTGGGCAATAGAAATCCTTTCAAATTCTATTTTGGTAAATTACATATTAGATGATTCGAACCGTTTAGCTTGTGTCATTTTTATTTAATCTGAAAAATGTTTATGCCTAATCTAATATTTTAAAATCAGTAAAATTAGTTTGTTTTCTTGTATGTTTTTATGATTTATTTGCTAAAATGATGTTGTTTTAGACACCTTTTTTTTTAATTAGCGAATGTTGAAAATGATAAAAGAAGATAACAAGACAATAAGCGGTTTGCCTAGTCGATTTTAAATATTATTTGAAATAACTAATTACCAAGAATATTATTTTTAATTTAAATTAATGACTTTAGTGATTAGCTAGAAATAATTGGTACGCAAAACTGATAAAAAAAAAAAAATATTGTAATCTTAACTACTGAGTTTTAAGCTTAGCAGAAATGTATATTACAGAGAAATCTTTTAATGTCATGATTCAGAATGAAAGTAACAAATAAAAAGTCATTTTAGATGACTGGTCGCATTGAACGGTATAGACAAATAATGGGCTGGCTATGACCGACATAAACTAATCAATTGAAATAAGTTAGTTACAAATACTGGGACACATTATTTTTGGTTTCATTGTAATAAAAATGTTATGTTGTCATATCTCTTATTCTAAACGTTATTTATAATATTAAAAACTGATTTTATTCTATCACGCATCCATAAATAAAATCTCTTAAGCTTCATCACTCACTTTGCAATCAGTTTTTCACCCCGATTATTATGAAAATTTACCAAATTCTACAATCTACCAAAACTATTTCTTTAATTTTATTTTATTTTATCTGAACGATGAGTTTATATCTTAAAAACTTACTTCCATTGACAAATTAATTAGACCTCAAAAAATTTTTAAAACCTAAAAACATTATTTGAAAATAATTTCATTAATCTATTGCATTTATATCATTCCTAATAAATAATATATGAAACTGAAGTGGAATCAATTAATATTTGCTTTGTAGTTTTACAAGTAAATAGAAAACAAAAAAAAAATAAGAATATAACAGAATATAAAAATATATTTTCTTACCGATTTAATAATAGATTTACTAATAATTAACAATAATTTATTTACATATAATCTTACAATTAAAGAAAATAAAACAATTTAAAAAAAAATACATTCCATAATAATTTTGTGAAAAAAAAGATTTAAATTAAAGTAATTTGAGTAAATTAATTTAAAATGAAAAAAAACCACCTGCGATGAATCATTTAAATAAATGTTTTAATTGTTTTTCTCTCATTGTGAAAATTTTATCCCATAATTATTTTCAATATAGCGCATAAAATATATATTTTTTTTTAAATGTTATTTTAAAACATGATTCATATATTTTCTCCATTTAAGTTTAATTAAAATTTTTGTTTTGTTTAGTATTGTTTTTTTTTCTTTAATGTCTAATAAAATATATATATATTTTACAATCTTTAGTAACATTAAACCTAACTTTAAAATAGAAATACAGATATATTTTTATAGATAATTTAATATTAATGATTAATGAATAAAATAGACAAAAATATTTTTTAAGAAATAACATATATGAAATGAAAAAAGAAGTAGAAGAAGAAGAATGTAAAGAAAATATAAATTCCGCTGCTCGATATTTTCTTGTAATAAGATTTGTATAAATTCAGTAAATCGTAATTATTAAATAATATTATTTATAGAAAAAAGAAACAAAAAAAAAAAAAAATATCAAAAAAAAAAACGACGACAACAGGAAAATGTTTAATTAATTAAAATGTAAGACATAGTTGTTATGTGAATAAGAATATAAACGAAATGAAACAAAGATATACCTATTTTAAAATAAATGATCTAACATTTAAATATATATATCTTATAATTAATTACAATATATTCTCTATATTCATAAATACTATAAATTAAAAAATATATTTCCCCGCTAAATATAAATACATTTAAATCAATATAATTAAATATAAATGGAGTGCATAATTTATAGCAGATACAGATAATTAATTATATATTTCTTAAATAAATTATTAAGATAAATATAAAAAGAAAACAAAAAAAATACATAAACCATTTAATATATTATTTACTTAGTTTTATTATGAAAACTTTCAATTGTGGAAAAACAATTACAAATTATTAATTTAAAAAAAAAAAAAAACACAAAAATTGAAAAATTAAACGGATAATTATGTGTTTCGATCGTAACAACCAATTAAACAATCAAGAAATGATAATTTAATTTGTGCCTTTAAAATAGAGAAGGAGCAAAATTGCAATAAAAACAAACGAATTATCATATTATTTATATTTATTTTAAATGATACTATCAAAAATATGATGAATGGATATAAATTAAATTGTGCATAAAGTTGATCTAATCGTTTTGATAATTGATTATCAATTATAAATAAATTATTTTTATAATTTCGAGAACTGCTCTCACAACGATTAGTTAAGCCGAATAACATTTAATAAAATTGTAAAGTACATCGCCTAAAAACTGTGTCTTTAATTTGTTTAAAAATTATTCTCAACTATCTTCTTTTTTTTCCTTAATTTTTCAGTTTTAAATTATTGTCTTGCCACTTCTTGAAAACAAATGGTGCCAGAATTTGATTCCTATTGGAATTTATGTTATTTACTATGTTTTATGGATCAGCTAATAGTAATTTAAAATAATTAATTTTATTAGAATAGTATTTTAAAAAAAAAAAAAATTTAGAAACATTTATACATTTTAGACGTACATTCAAAAAGAACGCAAATTCGTGCAAAAATCTGAATATCCTCAAAGAAGCGGCAAAAAAAATCAAATTTTGACTAGATTGGGTTTTTGTTTTATACACGAAAACCTAAATCAAAAAAAAATATATAATCGATTTGTAACATGGTGTAAGAATTTTTTAAAATCACAACTCAGTCCAAATACCCCTGGAACCGTTCGTATCCTTTAAAATGATGGAATGGCTAAAAAAATATAAATAAATAGATCTCAATTGTGTGCCAATTAAGGGATATGAGCAAATGAAATATTTCTCTAGAAAATTCAATTGTTTAAAATCTAAAATATAAAATGTAAATTATAATAACCAGTTATTGTAATTTCAATTAAGCAAATTTATATTTAATAAAAAAAAAGAAAAAAACAAGATAAATATACACCATATATGTTTGCCAAATTTACTGCATACTTCTCCTATAACTATTTTTATAGTCCTAGTTAAACTCCTGCAAATCTTCCTAACACTTACCAATAGTATATATATATACTTACTAAATCTACTTACTACTTACCTAAAAAATTAAATCTAAAACCACTATAAGGTATATATTTTAAATCAACGAAATGAATTTTATAAATCATAGAACATTATGTTAGATTAGTGTCAATACGAAAGAAAGTACTTAAACTAAAGAATGGTGCTGATATGCTAATGCACAGACCAATTATGCATTTTTATTAACAAAAATATATTTCATTTTTTTTCCTTTTTACTCAAGTACTTATATTGCGGCAAAACAAAACAAAACAAACAAACAAACAAAAACTCTACATAATTAAATAAAGCAAATGAATTTATGCAGAAAATATTTTTGATGACATTTATATTTCAGAATGATAATCATTTTCATTTTGTAGACGATAATTACAAAGACATATTCAATTCATATAGACTTGCAACTTATACTAAATTTTGTAATTTTTATTAAAATATGAAAATATTTATTAAAATACGTTCCATTAAATCTAATAATAAATGTTTACATTTAAAATTATTGAGATGAAAGCGTTAATTAAAGAATTATCATTTTATTCATATTTGAGTAAAAAGACGAACTTAGGCACAGTCATTAGTGGCTGTAATAAAAATGATACTAACTAAATTGCATGTCAGTAAAAAAAATAAATAAAAAATAATGCTGGAAAATATTTTTTTTCCAGTTTTAACAACTTTAAATTTTTTTGTTATTATCAACAATGAGACAATCTTTTGATATTTTTTTTTCTTTTATCTATTGGTTTTTATTTTAAATACTGTTCCGAAATAGGATCAGATTAAATATTGGGACATTTAGTGCAAATAACATAAACGAAAATTAATTTAATTAAAATAAATAATAAAAATATTATACTTCTTTTGAGCCAAGATTAATTTATAAATATTTTATAATTGCATAACAAATTATATTTATATTATTATATTAAATATTTTTAAATATCGCCAATTTATAGACAAAACATTTTACAAAATTTGTTATTTTGGCAATATTTGAAAGATTATTCAAAATAAAAAAAAAAAATAAAAAAAAATAAAAAAAACAATTGGCTACAAATTCGAGTAACAGGAAACACATAAAATATAAAAATTCAAAATCAAAAACGAATTTAATTACATTACATTAAAAGCGTACACCGAATATTTATAAAATTAAAATCCATTTTATCAAACATATTAATCTAAATTTATTGATAGAATCAAAAAATTATATAGATATAAAAAAGAAATACATGAATTTACTTAATTTCTATCGGCAAAAAAAAAATAAAAACGACAAATTAAAAATATTTTGTACACATTTCAATATTTCAATAGTAAATGAATTATTGAATGTTATTTATTAAAATTTAAGAGAAAATATTTTTATATTAAAAATTATAAAATTTAAATAAAGACAGCCGAATAAAAATAGAAAGAATAGAAATGAAAAACAATATGCTTTTCAAATGCAATCGTAATTCACTTCATTTAACTAATGTTCATTATTAAAATAATGAAAATTATTTTAGCTAAATATATCTGAAATTATGTTATTGTTAATTTTGATATATATTCATAAACCATTCATTTCCAAATGTAATTTATAGGATTGTAAAAATATATGTATGTAAAGAATGGATTATCATATTTTAGTATTCGATGTGCATTTTGTCAACAAATTATATATGAATACAAATATTTAGGTATAGTGGATAATAAATAAAAAAAAAAAATTAAATAATTAAAGTAAAATCTATTTTGCATACAACTTTTCAGATACTTACATTATTTTTACCACACAATATCACAACACAACATTAAACAAATGATAAACAGAATAAACGAAATAAACAAACAAATAAATAAAATAATTAACTATGCATGAATTAATTGTTCTAATAACTGGTTGACTTACGGCAAAATAGTCTATGCCGTATTGTAACTGTAATTTACTAATGTTAATGTTTGAATTTCAGATATAATTTTAAATAAATATTACAATAATTTTTAATTAAATAGTTTAAGATCAATTATAAGTACATAGAATTGTTATTATTTATCTATTAAATATGGAATTATATATTCAATTAAATGAATGAAAGAAAAATAATGTCTTAAAATATATTATATTAAATATAGATACTAAAATTAAAATTGAAAATTATAATTAAAATTGAAATAATAGAAGGTGTTTAGAAATTTTTCTATATTATTATTTGTCCATACGCAGCTTAATAATTTATAAGAAGAAAAATTAAAAAAAAAAAAAAGAGAAAAGAAAAAAGGAATTAATTGAAAAAAGTATAAATGTGGATAAATATATTATTATAATATTGAAATAGTAAATAGAATTATTGAAAATATAATATAAAATTTCTTTGTTTAGCAAAGAAATAAAAAAAATAACTGAATGGAAATGAATAATAATTTAAATAAATTTGTATAAATGTTACCTTCTTTTTATTAATGTTATAATAAGAAAATTATACAATATTCTATAAATAAATTATTAAAATTAGAATTGAATAAATCATAATAAAATGATATTGATTGACAAATGAAATTTTCTTTAAAGTAACAATATAATTTATGCAGTAAGTGTAATAATCATTAAAAACTCGACGATACGTCGAACAAAAAAAAAGAAAAATCGAAAAAAATTGTATTTTTTTTTGCGTTTTATTCCAACTAAATATATCTGTGCGTTTTTTTTTCTTTATTGTAATTACGTAAAGATGATTCAAATTGTTTGAGCATTTAAAAATATATATATAAAAAAAAAATTTAAACAAATAAAAATATTATAAACCGAGTAAATGATGGTGTTATTTAATTATTCTGAGAAATTTCTTGAACAGTGTTGGGAAAGATGACGATCTTATCTAGATAATTTCATCTAGATGATAGATTAAAGCATCTAGATAATTATCT